>CM062827.1:24587969-24890420 GCA_031772345.1 Himalopsyche anomala
CGATTGGCTAACCACTAGTCGTGTCCTAGCCCTTTCCTTCTATTCCTACTCTCTTTGAAAAAGAGAGTTTGAGCAACTGAGTAACAATCAGTTCTCGTATAAACACTTCTGTTAGGAGTCCATATGCTCCATATTGGGAGCGGAAATGGTAAAAAAAATAAAAAAATATAATAAGTATTTTTTAAATTAAATTTTTAAAGATTGAGAATACATAAAAAAAATACTGTGCAAACGTGCCAATTGCTATTAACTCACATAATTAAATATTTTTTTGAGAGCTTAACGACAAAAAAAATAAACAAATAATTCATTGAAAAGAAATTAAAACCAATTTATTATCGAACTTCTATGCACGTCGCAGCATTGCTTATAGCGATAAAAACTGAGCGTTTACTTCGAATATTTTATAAGTATTGAGTTATTTGAATTGTAGTAAGCAATATAAAACTGATTATTGATTACCATGTGATGAATACATTTACACAATTAATATGTATTTAAAATAAATTTCCATTGGTTTACTAAAACATCACAATAATATGAATGGGACTTATTCGCTAAGCCTTTTAAAATGACAAATGCCATGATAAACTCAAATGGGATTGTGTAAAGGTTTTCAAGCGAAGATCTCTCTATTCAAGAACACTTGAGCAAACATTAATATGAGTGTCTACTCTTGTGCAAATGTTTATTTTGTATAAAACTATGAATAACGAAATGGTAGAGCCGAACTTAATCGTCTGTGAATATCGCTTACTTACTCTGTTTGTCATTCTGCCATAGGAACTCGTAATGCATATTTAATACACGGAAATTATATGAACACATAATATAATTCCAAATTATACTGATATATATAGAATTATTAGTGCTAAGAAATCATATGTGGATACTTCATTTAAATAATTGTCATTAAATGGTACATCAAAGCAGTTATACATATATTGAAATAAAATGAAATTGAGTTAATCGTATAAAATAATGAAATAAAAAAAAATATTGGAAAAGTAATCATATTATTAATTCATTTCGTTTTGAAAATCCGGTTGTAAGTAAAATAAAAACAAGACGATTGTTTTCCCTTATAACATTGAAAGTTTACTTAATATTTAAAAAATTAAATTAAAATATAATTATAAATAGAGACCAGTATATTTTGTGTTACAATGATATTTTTTTAACTCCAAATTGTTGATTTATTTTTGTAAATTTTAAATGTTAAAAAGGCAATAACAAGGGTAAGAAATAATACTTTGAATAAATGTACGTACATATGATAATATACATATATCCAAAGAGGCCCATCTGGATTTTTGTCCATTTTTTAAGCTTTAAAATACAGTTGTGACAAAATCGTTCAGTATTCGATGCATTACAGTTTTTTGATTTTAAACAAGAAACAAAACGCTTTTAGCAATTCCAAGGTAAAATTTCAAAGATGTTTGATTTCGCTTACGCATTTTGGATGAGAAATTTTTCAAGTCGTAATTTATTAGTATTAATTAGCAAATTTAAGCTCATGAATTTGATGTTGCCGATATCTGCTCTATTTGAAATATTTTTTTTTTTATTTAAATGCTTAACTCAACAATAAAAATCGTTTTTGTTTTACTACCGATCGGAAAAAAATATTCAATTAAATGACAAAAGAGTTTTTATAAAAATATCTGTCCTAACTAATTATACCGAAAAAAAATATTTATTATTTCTTAGAGTGAACGAAGTAAACATTAAGAGCTTAAACAATTCTTAAGCATTTTATAACTTTATCAAACATATTTTTAACAAGACTAATTTTAAATCTTATTTTTGCTCCCAATAACATTTTTTGGAATTTACTGATTGCATATTCAGTTATCCAGGTATAATATAACAGGTTTATAGAACTGTTATTAATAATTGTTCGTTTTCCGGAAAAATCCTGAATGATTATCAGGGTAAGCGTATCACTAGTATTTTTAGAAATGTGTAGCAAGCCATTAGAAAATAGTGATTAGTGTCGAGATTATTTGATAGAATTACTTGACCAAAATTATTGTTTAATCAGTATCACATTTTTTCTTTTCTGAAATAATAAGCCGTCAACTCTTTTTCAGTAAAAAATTCTTTAATCGATCGAAAAAGTGTTAAATTAAATGACTTGAATCTTTGAATATCTAACTGAGTATAAGCAAAACACACTTGCCTGTGGCAACAGTGAGGAAGAAAATTGGATATATAATTAAAGTAATCGAAACTAATAACATAGTATGTATAAAAAATACTTTTATAATAGTATGTGGATCGAAGTAATCGGTATTTTTTTTTGTATTATTATCAAAAATACAAATGATAATTTCATATTATCTTTTGACGTAATGTTTAGGCTATCACTTTGAGAGTGAATAAGCACAATGAGAAAATTTGACGTGCTTCATCCGGTTTGCGAAATTATGATTGTTGTATCTTAGAAGTTACATTACTTGATGGCTGCTTCTTGAAAGCTCACTAGACACTTTGTTCGCTATATAAAATATAGCTTTGTACACGATAGACATTCTCAGAATCGCCTTATAATACAATGATACCATTATTACGTAATACTATTTAAGTTATAATTTCTTCTTTTTTTGGTGACGTATTTTGTCGAAAGTTTATGACTGATTTGCCTATATAATGGTTTTTTTATTGTGCTAGTTAAAAAAAAAAAAATGCGTTCTATTTAATTTTGTTTCTGTTTTCTTCTGATAATACTACTCTATTTGAATAATTCCAGCTTATGCCTTTTATCTTAAACCTCAAGCCAAAGCTGATAAAGCATTTCATCAACATTTCAGTAGAGATTCATAGTATTATTTGTGTAAAATACCTGCTCGAGAATAATATGGCAACTATCAATTTTCAGCAAGGCAAAAGCTAGAAGTCTACTCGTGAAGCTTAAACCAACACACATTGACTTGTCATTAATGAAAGTAATGTGGTCAGACAGTTTTAACAGAAAAACGGCTTCTTTTTGACCATACTTCAGCAACTTCACAAAGAAACGGCGACATGCAAATTTAAAGGAAAATAAATTGTTTCTAGCTAAATATCTAAAAATGATAATCAACTCTATGTTGTTAACTTTTGTTTAATGTTATTATTTCAACTTTTAATACAGTTATTCGTTTGTCCGCATTTTCTATACCAAAAAATATATTAATTGAACAAATGATTTTTTTTCTTTAAGTGGAACTGATTTATATTGTATCGTATGTGTAAAATATATAAACATCTAAAGTGGTTAATCGCAATAGAAGTTTTGCGATAAGAACTGATTGTTAACACCTTCATTCCATTCGAGTCCAAAATTATTATTTAGCTTCTTAAATAGGTTTAAATACTGTCAATGAAAAAGTAAGCTTGAGTTGACACCACGACAGGGAACGTAATTCTTTAGGACAGTATGTTACGGGTTAATAATTTATTTAACCTTTTTCTATCGGAGAGAATAATTTCAGGAGGATAAAAAAAGGGAAAGACTTTAGAGAGACTTTAAAGACTAAAGAGAGAAAAAAAGAGAGGTAAGCTAATTCTTCTTACTGCACTCTGTTATAAAGACATGAGAAAAAAATTAAATCAAATTGATTACAAAAGAAATAAATGAAACTGTCTTTAGTGAGATTCAACCCCGCAAACACAACAGTTGAAGTAAATAAAGATGACTACTCAACCTCTGGCCCAGCAGACAACATTACTGATAACTCTATTGCCATTTAAACGTAATTATTAACTGAAATAATATAACGAGTTTCATGAAAATGCTTTAGTAATCTATCATTTGAGTTACTAGCTAGACAAATATTTTGAAAAGCTTGGGATTTTCTTTGTCTCGCTGTCCTGGTTGGGATCTGGCAGATTTGTTGTATCTATTCAGCTATGTGGAGAGATGGAACGAGCCAAGCAAAACACTCGGCCAAACTTTGACGGTCGGTCATCTGTGAATGTAAACCCAATTCGGCTTAAAGCTCCCTTCACAGATGATTGTGAATGCTAAGTATACGTGCGATTCTTGTTGTGTGGCCGACAGTTTCTGATACAAGCCCAAAATATTTAAGTTTGACTGAAGTTTACCTACTCTCGTAGTCTTTAAAAGGTAAAATATCACACGTTAAATTGTATTACTGTTATCAATACACAAACAATGAGTGATAATTTTATTGTAACAATGTATTAACCAAGCGTGTTTTTACAACTTACTTTCAATAAGAGTGTAAAAAATGAATATGAAAATACCGAAATCAATGATCTCCACCTATGTATACGGGTATCTAAAAACAGATAAGTCTAAGAAAAAAGTAATATGGTTACAATAAAATAAAACGCAGAGGTGTACAGCCTACGGTATATATACCACTTTCCATACACAGTGGTATTTGTAAATCTCGGGCCACATCATTGTTTTTTCATAATAATTGATGACATGATCAAATTTAGAATTTATTATTATCTACCGAAAAACGTGTCGGATAAAAAAACATCATTGAAATAATTCATTATATTATTGTATATAAAGTGTAATAGATACTTTTATAAAATTCATGGCCGCTCCCAGTGTAGATCATATGGCCTCCCAATGGAGGTATTTTAAAAGTTTTTTTATAAGATAACTGTTTGTTACTGAGTTGCTGAACATCTCTTTTTCAAATAGAATAGGTATAGAATAATAGGACTAGTGGTTCGCTAATCACTCTAGCTACACCCGTTTTTTATGATATGATGGGTGGGAGGTATTTTAAGACATTACATACAACTATGACTTCGGACAGAAATTCATAAATCAATTTAATAATCAACCTATAAAAACAGTCCGTACTGGGATTCTAACACGTGGCTTCCGTATTCTAAGTCGACGACGTTGACATTCGACTACGTAGTCGGCAAATATTTTATTAAATATACTAAGAAGATCAGGTTTTCAGATTTTTTACACAAATGCTTTGTATAATTTGATTGAATAATGTACATTTTTTGAGTAAAAATTAAATCATTTTAAATTATTTTCGTTAATATATATTGTTTTCTTTTTTTTACAAATAATAAACACTGTGGCAAGTAAAGAAATATTTTTCTTTTATGAAATTTGGTAAGTGCCCGAATCGATCACGTTGGATCACTTTTATTGACATATATTTTCATCCCTTGCTCGACGTCCTCCAGTCAATGGAAAAATGTTGACCATTTTTAAAGAAAAAGGGCAACCCTCTTCTGCTTAAGGGGTAGAAATAAGGGTGGCCCGCCATATGGGGCGCGTAATGGGTCTTTCGGATTTATGACCGATCCAATAACAAAATAAAACACATGTACAACACTTGGAGAGAAGGGAACATACACTACGTGGAGACACTTTATTTACTTCGCTTCTTCATTTTTATTTCTTCAGTTTATTTTATAGATTTTGAAAGGCGCATTATTTCATCACATCACAAGGCATTCATATAAATTATGTCAGTTCTACTTTTATTAAAAAAATTCTCCTTAGTATTTCTCTAAAGGGCTTCAAACCCACTGACCAGTATAATATTAAATAACTAAAACTTTTATTTTCCACGTACATTTTAATATACTAAACCGATAACTATAAATACAACAGTAAAGCTCCAGTATTACATTTGGCGATGAAAGAGGTTAAGTGTAGCCTTTTGAATATTTTCTAATTGACGAAAAGATTATAACAAAAAAAATCGTCTTGTCGTACATTTTAAATGTTATGTTTTAAAAGACGCAAAAATTAAAAGATCACTGAGATAGTCAATAAATTTCTACTTTTATGCAAAATAACAAATCATACATTTTTAAGTAAGCTTAATTGATTTTTTTAAAAGCTTTCATTCAATATAAAACTTTTCCTTATACTTGTGTACATTATATTTTATTATTCACAGTGTTAAATCAACAATTATAAATATTCTGATGATTTAATTTTTTCGGCTTTGAAGTAAAATACAACTTCAGTTTCTCTACTTGCCTAAAAATAACATTTTAATATGTTAATACCACTAAATTACAATAATATATACAGTTATCATGACTCCATAGTTTATACGATGTCTTGTGTTATTTAAATGTTTTTAAAATGTTTAATTATAAAGGAAGGCAATTTATGTGTAATGTTCTAATTTATTAAAAAACATAAATGATTAGAGCACATAGTATATCATCAACCAAGAATCGAAGAAATAGGTCAACGATATATTTTTTTAATATCAACATTTAAAAGATAATACATGACACATGGTTAAGTTACTGACAATGTTACTAGAACCAGTGATCCCAGAATAATATTCAAAAAAATTCACCTTGTTTTTGATATTCCAATAATATTTGTTTATTTGACAAAAAAATGAACAACATTGCATGATTAAAAGATAGGTTTCGTACAGTTCTGAATCGGGCCAAGAATATGATGAGTAAATTCGTTAATTTTCTTGACCGTATAGCGTTATGGAAGACAGCCGTGAAACAGTGGCTGTACACATAACGTGTGGTGATGAAATAATCAGCAAAAAACTTGCATAATTTATTTTGTTTGCTTATACACGATAATATACACGCAAGTAGCAACTAACAACCAATACTTCTCAACGAAAACATTAAAACTGATAAAAAAACATTTGAATATTTGTTTTCAACGAATATTTGAAATCCCTAACTGGTGCAAATACAAACTTCAAAGATTTCCTTTATTATACGATGAAATCTCACATGAGACTTGAGCGTTAACTGACGCATCATATCAGATGTTTGCTTTCTTACGTTTTTCAATTTACCTTTTAGTCCCAACTTCCCCGGAGTGATGCGCTTTTCCAGTTACATTTACGACATTTCAGCAAAACACAAAACAAATGTGAACAACATCTGCCACCAAATATATACGTGCGCATGAGCTCTGCCTCGGGCATTTATACTTAAATAATAATATGCGCCTTAAAAGTGTGCTGTGTTTCAACAATTTATTTTACCATATTTTATTCACGGGTCCCAAATTCAATTTAAAAATATCGATTTTACGTTGCTGAGAAAAATGAATTTAATAATATATTGTAGTGAGGCAACACTGCTAACTAAATACAATTACTAAATAAGGATTGCATGGTCGATAAAAATAACCAGTGCATATTTTGCATCAGCGATGTTCATAAAAAACTATGTATTTTTTTTTTACATAATATTATTATCATCTTCTTCTTTGACCATATCCGCTCCCTATGTGGACCATATGATCGTCAAGTGGCACCTCCATGTTTTCATGTCTCCCGTCAATTGCTTTTCTTCCTCCCATGACATGCCAGCATCACTCAGTTCGACCGAGTACAATCCTGTGGATAGTACCCGATGGTCGTCCGGGGCGTCGGAATCCCACCGGTCAAAAGAAGAGGCAGGCAGAATTGAGGATTTCCGGAGGCATCCGCAACACGTGACCCAGCCAGTTCCAACGTCTTTCCATAACCACTGATTTGACGGAGCGCTGTCTTGTACGTTCCCTTATCTCCGAATTATTCACAAAATCAAATCATCTCACCCCCATTATCCAACGCAATCATCTATTCTCGAAGCTACAGTATACAGTTTTTCGGCAGGTGCCATGATTTGCTACCTTTACGCAGTACCGGCATAATGCAAGCGTTGAATAAATGGCATTTAGTTTTAATCGAGTACAGCTGTGTGTCCCAGACAGTCCGCTTTTGAGTTAAATGTGGCTCCAGCTGTTCCTAGACAAATGGTGAGCTCCTTTTTTATGCTTTCGTCCTCTGGGATTTGTACGTAGAGGTATCTGAAGCTGTCAACCCTCTCGATGATCTGTCCCGCGCTGGGATAATATAGGAATATCAAAGCCTTTATGTACTTTAAATGTTTACACCAGTCAATTAAAAACTAGACATAGTGACTTCGCTACCAAGTTTGATTGTTTATTAACATGATTAAAGATACTTGTGTCGATTTAGAAGTACAACAAAATAATTCTTATGCTATGGAAATGTTTGGTAATTGATTACTAGACGAGACAACAATTTATTTTAGTTCGGCTGATGTTTGGACCAGCTGGCCTCGGTTGCAAACAAGCTAACTAAACTGCATTTTATAAAAGTGTTTCGTTATATCAAAAGCGTGTAAATATAAAATATTTGATAGAATTAAAAACTTCCTTTATAGTTTTTGGGTAAAGTAAAATTATGCACCCAAAAGCAATTATATCGTTCTTGGATTATATGTAAATGTAGCTTAGAAAAATGTAAAAGTTTATTATCAATCTCAATTGTAATATAAAGTTATTTTAAAGGTGATCTATTAGGAACTAAATCACCCGCAGTGTGATAAAACAGCTGTTGAAATATTCACGAATGACGGTTTTATATTTCCTTGGTTGAAGCTAACAAAATTCAAGTTTAGTTTCCTGAAAAATTGTGTTATAATTATAAAAGTTATTTTAGCAGCTCGTCATTGGCAGAAGTAATATTTTTTTAATAATTAGCAAACAACATACTTTTTTTAGAATATGTTTTGTTTCAAATGGTTTATTTCAAAATTTATAGCTTCTTTCGTTAAAACCAAGATAGAGTAAACTCACATAAATTAGAATTTCAATTTTGTTATAATAAATACAATTGGTTCATTAATAATTATATTTAGCTTTACATACTGCAAAAATTTTCGATGTCATATCGTAACTTATCCTTATCAAGCCGAAAAGAATATTTCAATATTTGTAAAAAATAATCTCTTTCAAAGTTTCAAACTGTACGCTTGATTTATAAACAGTCTATTTCCTTTGCAATATAACATTCTAAAATGAAAACAGTTTATTTATCTACCCCATATATACCGCGAAAGTTAAAATAATTCATAACCTGAAGGGCTTTTACTTTGTAAAGTTTATTTGAGCTTTTGTCTTATTAATTTAATGACAGTTTTAAACAAAATTCAAAATTTCCTCAGACAGTTCGTTCAACGATACCCACTCTAACTAAGTGTATTATGTCTATCGTTTTACCTTGCCTGCTTGTGCTGGAAGAATTTCGTATTGTTTAGATACATTTTATATTGAGTCAGGTGAATACATTTTACACTTATTTAGAAATATTTGCATTTGTATTAACATAATAGAAAAAAGTCAATAACCAAGATAGATTTATCGGAAATCAATTCACATAAAGATAAGCAGAATACAAAATTATTTACACAAAACCTTGAGTGTTAAATGAAAACTAAATATCTTAACTGGTGGCCTATTTTTGAAAAGACCAAGTTATATCTATAAAGTATTATGTGTAATTGATTAAAAATGAAATATCACATACATCCTATGTTTTTTGTGCTTTATTATGTTATTGGCTTTTAAAATTATTCATTAATTCTGAAATTTAAATAATAAGATTCAAGTTTGTCAAGTAATACTATCAAGGAGCTAACATGTGACGAGAATCCGTTAAAGTAAGAGGGAGGGTTCAAAACAAATTAAGTATAAGTTTGTATAGTAGAAAAATAAGAATTTAAATTTGCGCGTTAAGAAACGATTAAATAATCAATTAAATAATATGATAAATGAGGGTATTACTTGCAAACACGGCTTACTCCAACATGGCTAAAAATGAAACATTAATTTCATTTTGAAAAACAATGTACATTTTAAAAGTATTTTTAGTCTTACATTACTTTGAAATTATATTTTGTATGTCGTCAAGCCATGTTTGAGACTGATTTCTAAAAATACTTTCAAAATTTATTTTTATCTACTTAATTACATTCATGGTTCATGTTTCAACAACTTTGGAATGAGCAGGGCTTACTAGTAATACCCTCAAATAATAATTTTTAAAATTTCGCTTTCGCGGCTTATCTGCTGGGTGCTGAAATATGTTAAGAGAGGTTTGGACCTCACAGGCCAATACGTTCCTGTCAGGGAAATTTATTTTTATGGCAGAAATATTTGTATGGTTCAGAAATAACATCCGCGAGATTTGACGGCGTCTAAAAATATAGCAATAAAGTTGCGCAATGTGTCATAAAAAATAACGCGGCCCGCTAATTATGCCTTTGTTTAAGGCCACAACGCTGTAGTGCCAATTAGGCGTTAAGAGAGGCAGAAAAAGACGTCGCGGGGGATCTGAAGTGAAAACGTCGGCGGTCGCACGGCCCGACGCCGCCCGCTCGGTAAATAATTATCCAGTCTACGTTATCTGGGACGTTTATCCGGGCACCGGAGGAAATTTCGTTTGTTCCGGCTGTCGCCCGGGTGATCTACAACTTCGGAAGTGAAACGGTTCTGATGGAGATTGCTGGAGTGGGCAAGAATTAAAGCCTAATAGCAAATATTTTATCTATATCGAAGATCTACTAAATGTCGTGCTTTTTAAAGCATTCACGTATCAACTTTGGAAAGTAAAAAGGACGTAACTCACACATACCAAATTTTACAGGAGGTACAAAAAACGTGTCAAGATTATTCTGAGCCATAGACAAATTATGAAATATACACAAACTTGAAGTGCACGAATACTTGTAAACTGGTGATTAATTGACATAATCTTATATGAATTTAATAAATTCTTTGAGAATAACCTTTTATAACGTCTTTTTTCCTGTTTGCGATTTTAACAGGTCCATCTTTTTACAAACTTAAAAGTTAAATTTAGATACTAATTCGGCATTTTCAGCTTACGTTCTTTTGATAAAACGTGTATTAAGTTGTATACATTGTGATTTTCGAAAAAAGCTGTTTTTAAAAAACGATGGGTTACGTCCTTTTTCCTTTTCACAGTCGATATAGTTATTTGACACATTTATCTGAGAATTGGTTTAATGAAATCGATATTTTGATATTCTTAATTTGTTTAACATATATAATATACAATTAATAAATAATATACAAAATTTACTCACCTGCTTTGCTCTTGACTTAAGGCCGCGACACACGGTGCAGAGGTAAACGGAACGTTAGTTATTATTGCACTTACTGTCTATGCTAACATATTTCATAATCTTTCTTAAATAAAAGCTGCACGGTACAACACTTACTTGCTCTATCGCGGATTAGTATAGAAACGATGCAGCGAAACGAAAGAATGATTTTTTTCCGGATTTATCAAGTGTAAATGGTTTGATATCGAGGATTTGTTTTGATAGTGATGTAAACCATTGAAAATAGTATTTAATATTAATCTTTTCAAAATAAAATTTTCGTTTAAAAAATGCAGAGGAATTGCATAATTGTAATATCTTCGATAGATTCGACGGTAATTTTATGGTAGGTCATTTTTATTATAAAATTAAGTTTGATAACTTTGTTATTCTACTTTATGTGTTTATTTGTAAACTTTTCGATGATCTGAGGATGTTTCTCAAAGAAGATAAACATGTGTATTATTATGTAATACAACAACTGGAATAACAAAGTTATCAAATTTATTTTATATTATTTATAATTTGAAATATGACGCATTCAATAATTTAAGATGAAATTGAATACTTATAACAATATATTTCTTTTTGATATGTATGTGTTACTGTAAAAAATTGTGGTATGCTTTTAAAACTACACAAAAAAGACGATATTACCAAAAAATGCAGAGTTGATCAATATGTTCATGGTTTGATACAAGTATCAACGAAAACATATTTTAATATCTAATATGGAATATTTTTGGTATTTTTTTTCAGTATTTGATGAATAATTTGAAATATAAAATAATCTGCTGCACGTTACTAAATAAACCACTCATATCTAAAAGTAAAAATTAGACTCGAATATATGAATCATTCAAAATAATATACATTGCTGTGTGCTCTCTAAATATTATTTTAATAAATCTTCATTGATGTAGTTATCAGAATAAAAACTATTCGTTGTTTATATAAAAAATATTATGATATGCTTAATGAAAATAACAAGCTTCAAATAAGTGTCAAAAGCTTCCTCTGCAGTGCCCCAATGCTTCGGGAGGTGGCGTTGTTGTTTTCAGAGGTAAATTAATTACGACGCACCTTTCCGCGATTTGGGACCAAAACGATAACATTTATCATGAAAAGTTTGTTTATTACCAGGCCGCGGGTAGTGCTGCCGACACTTGCGGTGACAAACACATTTTAATGCTTTCTAAATTACTTTCCTCTCAGTAGACAACGATGAAGGGAAAATTTAATATTATTTTAATCAACGCACATAATAAGAGCATGATCATTCAAATGCATTTTCGACAATCCTTTTTTGCGTTTATTTATTATCATTATATTATAACATCGACGTACTATTTTTTTTTACCTATTTTAATTAATTGTCTCTATATTAAAGTTGAAAATATTCGTCATGAGCGAAACGGTTACTGATCATATTTAATAAATGTAAAATAAGTACAAAATAGTATTTTTTAATATTACACCTTTCCACCAAGTATTGATAGTGAACACCTATAAAGTGATATATTTTAATTATTATATGACATTAAAAAAACAATGAACAGTTATCTTAGTATTCTTGTTAATCAATTTACTTTATAATAATATTGCTTTTGTATAATATAATAATATGGGGAATAAATAAATCACAATGATAAAAGATAAATTTTGTATTTTTATGCCTAATTTTACAAAGTCACTTTTGGTTATTTATTTTATTTTTTATACGCTCCTTAGCATGCAGCACATAAAAATGATAAACGATTCGGATAAATCTTTCTCAGCAAACACATTAGGCGTCAAAATGTTTTCCACTGCATGGGTGTTCATGTAGTAAAAGTTAAAACTAACCAAAAAAGTTTTCATTGTGAATTTATCAAAAATGTTGCTATTGACTACTATAAAAAATCATTTGATTACTACGTGAACAGCATTGGTCAATTTTAAAATTTATAAGTTTTACTCCATAAAATAATCTGAATGAATTCATTCAAAGCATATTATATGCCTATAAAAAAATATACTAACTATAAATTTTGCAGCTGCTGTCTATTGAAAAATATATTATTTAGAAGCTATTATATTATTTAACCTAGTTTACTTAATTTTTATGTTGTTTGTATAAAAACGTACATCCATTCCTTTTGTAATGCGAGTTTAAAAAACACTTTATTATTGTATTTTACAGGATATTTACGAAAGTGCTGTAGTCAAACGGTCAACGCTGTTAAATTTTCGTTTGCTCTCTCTGTTTTATGGTAGTCATAGTGTTCAAATCCCGCCATAGAAATATCTTTGTATAGATTTTTAATCCGTCTATGTATTTGTTTTCTAGCGCATGAATTTGACTGATTTTATCGTACCTATTCGATATTCAGTATCGAATAAATACGTTAGTGGAGATAGAAGGAGAAATTAACTAACTTCTTGGTTTATAATAGCTCAATGCAGCAGTAAACTAATACTTTTATTTTGTTAATGGCAAGTTTTGTTAAGATGATCCGTCAGAAGCGCCAAACATTGTGTTAAATTAAAAAAACTGCTGCATACATATTCATTCTTTAATTTATATTTTTTTTGGTTGACATAGTCATTTACACTATCGGTAAATTTAATTTTGGGCTCCCCTGGAGCCACAGCATGTTTCAAAGAGGCCACAGAGAAAACATAATTTTAAAGGAGCCACAGTACAGTTTTGGGGGGCCACGGGCAAATCCGGGAAGAGCTAAAAGAAAAAAAAAGCTTTTGCGTGTTTTCATTTTGGGAATTCCGTAAATTCCTGGGTATTTTTTTTTAAATCTGCTAGCAAAATGTTCTAAGAATTTAAAATTATTTTGGAATCTCTCTTACCCCTCAAAAAACTTATTTGTACAGTTTATATAAGGGAGGCACGGGCGCAAAAAGGTTGAGAAATTATGTAGTAGATAATTTATAACAGCTTAACGGCTTAGCGTTTTTTTTATAAAATTTCACCTGGCGAAATTAAATTTTGCGAAAATTGTAATTTTACTAAATTCACTTTAATTTGTAAGCAAATTGAGATATCTTTTAATTTAATCCAGATACTTTGCCTATACGCATAAATGCGTCCGCCAGCCAGCAACCTTTGTATTTCAAAGACGCAAATACGCGTCCACGGTCGTCCTTTGTGTTATATATTTAATCTCGTTATGAAATCAGGCATTTTTCCTGAAATATGGAAAATATCTAAGATTACACCAATTTTTAAGAATGGCGCAGAATCATCAGTGGAAAATTATAGACCGGTGGCTGTTCTCTCAGCGCCAGCTAAGGTTCTTGAGATGATTATGCATCATATGATTTTAAAAAGGATTGAACCATTTATAATTAATGAGCAGCATGGGTTCAGAGTCGGAAGATCAACCGACACAAACTTGATGGTGTTTACGGATTACGTGTCGACGGCGTTAGATAAAGGACTGCAAGTTGACTGTTCTTACAATGATTTCTCGAAGGCATTTGACAGGGTCGATCATGACATTCTTTTGGAAAAACTCCAATTGATCGGTTTGTCTGATGGTTTTGTTAGGCTTTTTGGTAGTTATTTTAGGAACAGAAAACAATACGTATCGTATGGGCTTTTCGAATCAATGCCGTTTTGCACGTACTCTGGTGTTCCGCAGGGTTCAAACCTGGGGCCATTGCTGTTCACTATTTTCATAAATGATATAGCAAGCGTTATTAAAAATTCTATGTTCTTGTTATTCGCTGATGATTTGAAACTTTTTTTGAAGATTGTCACCTTAGATGATTGTCATCGTCTTCAATCTGATATAGATAATATAATAGATTGGGGGCGGTGTAACAAACTCGATTTCAATATTGATAAATGCAATCTTTTATCCTTTACAAGAGGGTCGCGAGTGTTATTTTTCCGTTATTCAATGAATGGCCGAATTCTCTCGCGAATTTCATCAGTCAGAGATCTTGGCGTACAATTTGAGAGCAAACTAACATTCTATAATCACATTAAGATTACTTGCAAGAAAGCATTACAAATGTTGGGCTTTGTCATCCGTACCACCAGAGTCTTTTCGGGAGTTAAAGTTCTAATATTAATGTACAACGCTTTGGTTCGAAGCAGACTTGAGAGTGGGTCAATTGTTTGGGCCCCAAGATGCTCGAAATATACCCTTATGGTGGAGAAGATTCAGAAGAAATTTTTGAGACTTCTCTATATGAGGGTGTATGGATATTACCCATGGCTTTATCCAACTGACTTTCTCTTAGGCATGCTTAACTTCAATAGTTTGAATGTTCGAAGAGAAATGTATCTGGCCATATATTTCTTTCGACTTATACGTGGCCAAAATGAGAATTCCACCATTCTTGAGAATGTGAATCTAAATGTTCCTGATTATTTTTTGAGAAATCGTGGACATGAATTGTTTGTTCTCCCAAGGTGTAGAACCAGCCTGCCAATGGGGATGCCACTGGGGAGAGCTTTAACGGTGTTCAACAATATTGCTTCGGATGTCGACATATTCCACGTAGACGTGGGTGAGTTCCGACGAATACTATTTTTTATGTATTAAAGTAGAGTTCGTCGGAGCTTACTCAGTTGACTTCTTTGCCATTTTTTTTTCTACTGATTTTAATATTAAATTGTACTATTTTTTTTCTCCATTGTAAAAGTTTTAAATTTATAATTTGTCAACCTTTTGCAATGTTAATTAAATAAATAAATAAATAAGCAGTGTTTCCCAAATAAGCAGTTAAGCTGAATTTACTTATTGCAAAACTTAATAATAAATATACCATTTTATAATAGTATCACATCAAAAGTGTCTAAAAACGGTAAATTAGTAACTTTTAGATACAGTTTCAAATTTCCAATTATGTTAGGATTTCATTAGCAAATAAGCAACTATTAAAATTAGTTGAATTTCAACTAAAATGCAGCGAAGAAATGAAAATGCAGGTTGCACACGCGCAAGTCTGGCGGCTTTAGATTAACTTTAACCAGGACTGGATTTTCTTTGCAGATGTTTTTAGCGATAACGCGAAAACTTTCCACTGTGCAATGGGGAGTTCTGCTTACTACCGTCGATTTTGTTCAACGCAAACAATTCATCACTATACTTAACGTTGAAACGTTGTTTAAATGACTGTTTATACGTACAAAAGACTCAAAATTTGTTTTTCTTTGGTTATCTATGTATATATCAAAAACGGATAATCTTTGTAACTAAGAACTTACTTCGTAAAATATGATAGGCCCAACCCATATAATTGAATTATACGTTCCAGCCACACTTATTTTTTAATTATCCTTATCCTGTTATTTTTTTATTTTAATATACGTATATTCATTTTTTTATCATTTTATTAAACTAATCAAGTAAGTCAGTAAAAATATAATGTTTGGTCAGTTTTAGCATGGAAAGGGTTTCATTAAAGTTTGGTCTTTAGCTGTGATCATAAAATTGTGATTAGCTTTTGTTGTCAACATGAAAACGGCAGTTGAGATATATATAAAGATAAAGATACTGACAACTTTAGATAAATAGAGAAAATCTAACTATTCAAAATTGTATATAAATATTGCCCAGAAATAAACAATAACAACTAAAGCATATTCAATCATAATTGAATATAGAAGCGAAGCCCCGCAATTGAGAATCTACGTTAATGGTGAAACGGGTATTTATCCCTTACACAAGAAGAACATATTTTTATATCAATTTATCGATCGATCTTTTTGCAGATGTATTAAAGCATTTTCTTAGTATCTTACTAATGCCATAAAAGGGAAAATTGTTTGAGTTTGTACTGCATAGCCAGAAGCTAAGAAAGTAGAGCTTTTAACTGGATATAACGGCTGTAGAGCCTTACGCTAAAACTACTTGCAAGAGAGCTAACCACCTTTATGCTGTTAAATGAATTTACAGAACAAAACGAGAGACGTGTACGTGTAAATGATACTCAAGGCAATATATTTTTTTTCTTTCTTATTTTTGAGTAATGCATCTATTTACAGTCGCGCTGGGATTTTCTATTTGCATTGTTTAAAGTGGATTGCAACAGGAGAATGCTGCATTATAAATAAATACTTTTTTTCTTTTAAGCTATAACTTAAAAATCTTTTTTTAAGCTATGAAAATACTAAACAAAATCATGCTTTGTTTAATGAAATGCTATTTTTGATATTTCTTCGAACTTTTTATAGAATGTGAATGCAACAGTTTTTTTTAACTACTATCAAAATTTAAATTTAAATAAACAAATATAAAAATTCTATTGAGTTATTTAACATCTAGAATTCTACATAGCGGTAAATTAATTTTAATTTAACAGTAATGAATAGTTTATGTATTATTATATTATAATTTATGTATACAAATGAATAGATCCATGACCACACCGGATATTGAATTACGTCTATGCCATCTTACAATATTCTATGCACCCAAACACACATTTTCAACATTCTGTATTTACATTTCCATAAAAAATGGTAGATTTAAAATGTTAAATTATTATAACGTTTTTTACGTTCACATTCACGGTTCTATAAAACTATTCTAGGACCTGAAGTAAGCAACCTTCTCAAAGAAAAAAACGAACTGAGTTATTCTAGAAATCTAACATTTTAAATCTATCACTCTGACATCCTCAGGTAGCCTTCATACATGTACCTTCATACCTTCATACACGTGAATTAACACACTATAAATTCATATAGATATCATAAGTATGAAATTAGCTTGTTTGTAAGTTTTAGGAAGTTTATGGAAAAATATTCATTTGTATTTAAATTAATTTATATTATTTCAATAAATCTTGTATTAGTATATATTTTTTTGTAAGCAATATCTGCTACTGCTATGCTGGATGTTATTTTTTCAAAAGATAATTCCAGCACAGCATATTTAACGAAAAAATATTGTTAATTACGATTTTATTTGTCATTAAAACGACAAAGCCAGTAGAGAAAGTGAACTATTTTTTTTTTCAACTGGAAAATTTTTCATATTCGTATTCAGTTGAAAAAAATCATGATAAGCATATCGTGTTTTGGATTCTATAAGGAATACAACTATGGCGATTCTCATAATTTTCATACATGAACTTAAGTAGTATGAAAAAAATATTTTAAGTTTCCAATGGTTTGTATTATTAAGAAAATTAATAAAAACCATATATATTGCGTATAAAAATCGTTTAATACATATATTTTTATTCCATTTATATAAGACTTAACTTATTTTAGTAGTGGCTACTTATTTATCAATGTGCGTCTACACAATAACTTTAGCTTGTAGCCTTTGCACTACTGGCCTGTTAGAGCTTTGCTACCAAAATACCTTAATGCAGTATGCCGCATGGTCTGGTATGTTAACGCTTCTTATGATCAGTTACCCTTATCCTCGTCATTGTCTTCATACTTAAATGATTTGTATTAAATAAAGCAAAACTTGTCCATTTCTATAAAACATATATTATCATGTTTGATCAAAAAAGGAAAGAATATATAAATAAGTTTGTTTCAGTAAACAAAATGCTTCGTGGACAAGCAAAATCAGTGGTTACAGGTTAAAGAAATGTTACAAATTAAGAGTCATTTTTGTTACAAAACTACACCAACGACCAGTGTTGGATTACCCCATAAGCGCACGAAGAGTGCTTGAGGTCTCCGAGCTTTAGGAGCCTTGAAAATGTTTATATTGTATATACTTGAAATTCTGTTATCTAAAAAACAGGACCTACGAACCGTATTGCGCCTGGGTCCTCCCAATCGCTTATTCCGTGACTGACAATGACTCCTCTAAAGTAAAACAAGTTATGAAAGTCATAAGAAAACATTTATGACCAATTAATGACAGAATAAGGTTTTGAATTATTTAATATTTAAAATTAGAATGGATCATAAATATTATATAAGTAATTTCTTAAAACATTATTGATTTATAAAAAACCAAGCAATTAACTTTGGTTAAGTTGACTAAAAATAAATTATTATCTATCAAAGAAACATTTCTTTTGTTTTTTTGTTATAATTTTTTAAAATTATGGTGTCAAAAAAATATATGCTAATTGCATACCCTGCTTCAATCGACATTTTATTTTCCGGTTTATAAATATGCAATTTGGAGACCATTTAATATTTTGAGCATTATTCTACAGCGCATGCAAATTTCCCTATGTATTTCTACTTAAACCACGAAACCATCTCTCGGTGGCCAGCTGTCGTCCCTCTACGCCAAGCTTACATTAATTGAAATTTTGATTGTTTTTGCATACAAATCAACTGCAAACTATTTTCTAATTCATAGAAGGTTGCAATTTTGAAACTGCAAGACCACGTACGCTGACTGTTAACCAATAGGTTAATTGAATATTCATATTA
Source organism: Himalopsyche anomala (assembly GCA_031772345.1). Lineage (NCBI taxonomy): Eukaryota > Metazoa > Arthropoda > Insecta > Trichoptera > Rhyacophilidae > Himalopsyche > Himalopsyche anomala. The sequence goes on from CM062827.1 coordinate 24,607,252, forward strand.
TGCAGTATTCAACAACAGCGGCAAGCTTTGTTAATTAATATAATATTTGTTTTCAGTTTAAAAAATCAAAAAAAATTGAAACTGATAATCTTGACATAATATACTAGAATCAGAAAAATACACATTGATAGCAATTTCCATAAATCTATCTCCGGCACAGGTGGTTAACTTACTAGGTTATGTGAGCTTATAAACCCTCGGTTGCTGCATCTAGTGAATTCTCGATCGGTTTGTGTGGTATAATTTCTTTTCGTTGGATTTATTCAAGCAATGTGCTAAAATAGCCAGCTTGGTCTTCTAATTTTTAATGGTTGTACATTCAGTATAACAGTATCATATCGGTTCTGCGTGATCTTCGTTCACTAAGCGGAATAGGATTTTCAAGTGAATAAATAAATTAAAATGCTTAAATCACTGGACAGTTGTGAATTATTGTAAATACTATTAAAATAACGAAATTTTGATGCTTATAGCAGATAGATTTGTCAAAACTACGTCATGAAAATACACTTATTTTACAAATGTCTTGATTTGCTTATACTTTTCTAAGCACAAAAAATCAAATACAAAGAGTATAGCCGAACAAAAAAAAGTTATTTAGTCGATAAAATAATTGAATGATTAAAGAAAGCGCGAATATTTTATTATATCCATTAAAAAAATTGCTGAGTCAGTCATAAAAACTGCATTTATATTGAAACAGATAACCCTAATAAAAACAAATATACAAAAATTAACACACTTTGTATTTCAAAAGCTTTTTTAATGAAATAAAAAGCTTTGTCACGTCCATCGTTATTCGTGGAATGATAAAGCTTTAAGCACTTCAATCAGCGCTCCAAACAAGTGGCGACCGAAGCGCGACCCTTTGGCGAGCTGCAGCAGCCTCCTCCATAGTTCCTGGTTAATGTCCCCGAGATTATGGTGTAATTATAATGGATTTAGCAAGTGTCCGCGCGCTCTGTAATTGCCCTACTACTAGCCAAACGCAATGAGTAAGAGGGAACAAACAGTTTGCATTGTATCTCGGATTGAAGTGCAACCACAACGAATGTGATACGGCAAGGACGTGATATTATTTGTTGACCTCTTTCAGCTGATGCGTCAGAAGTATGATTTATTTAATAACCTAAACGAAGATCAAAAACAAATTTAAAGATTTTTACTATAACTTAATCTATATTTAAAAAATAGTATATTGATACAGCAGTAGGTTAGTAACACCGTACAGCTCGGTTCCCAACAATTATTACTTTTATAAAACACAAAATAACTGATCAAATTGTCTATAATAGATCCAGAATTTAAAGGTAGACATGGAAAATCAGAGAGAGAATAAAATTCAACAGATCAGATTTATTTAATAATTTTAGCCAAGCCGGAAAAAATGAGACTGTAAAGTCATAACCAAAACAAAGCTTAATCGATACTTCGAACTAGATTTTCACCTCACAAAAAAATAATAAAATTGGTTCACAACAATCATAATAAAATTAAAGTAAATCACATTAATTTCATGCGGAGATTTTTACCTCTTGGCAGGACAATAGAGTGATATATATATACCATTGGATACTTGGCTATTGGAACGGTTCTAGTTTAACTTAAACAAATATCAAACTTTAAAGTAATTAAAGTAGCAATGGTAAAAAAAAATGTTCAAAATGAATGCGAAAAGCGAACACGTATTGGAAAAAAATAACTAAGAACATTTCATAATAAAAGAGCATTCAATGAACATTTGGCACATCATATTCTCGATAAGTGCTCTTTAATATGTATATAATGACACATCTTAATGGTTTTCTGCAATCCTTGATTACCCAGTAATGTTGCACTAAGGAAGCAAATACCATCCGTCGAGGTCTTACATTGCAGTTGTAATAATATATTTGAGCCAGATGTATAACTGCATTTTGTGATCGTTATGCGAACATAAATATACAATTTTTTTTTTATATAACACATAGCAAACAAATATATATATTTTTAAATTAGCCAAATTTCTTAATTGTCCATAAAATACTATATAAAAAGTATGCTAAAATAATAAAAAGTGTTAGATATGTAAATTCGTAAAAAATAAATTCAGGATTTAAAAAAATAAAATTAATTTTGTTTTGTTTTGTAATATTAAAAAAAAGTCTTGACAAATATTATTCGCCATCACCATCAGACAATAGATGAACCAGTTTACGCAAATTTGTTACAACATTGCATTCATCATCTGTGATATCCAGAGCATCTTAAATATTTTTGTTTCCAAATTTTCGAATTTACAGAAATAAGCCTTTCTGTGAATAGTAAGTATATGTAAAGGATGTTATTTTGAAACCGTGGAAAAAAACGTTCAGTCCAGTGTATAATATTGGTTCTAAAATTGTAAATAAACTCATTTTTACTCCGTTTCTAAAAGAAGATTTAGTGATTTATTAATAATTATTAATAATTGATCAAATACTTGATTTTGAGTCAGCTTTTTTAGAACAACTTCCGTTGAGATACCTTCATTATGATTTCATATTACACACACTGATCAGCTCATTTTTACGTACATTTCGTTCGATTCAACATCATTCGTAAACGCTTGTTCAGTCACTCCAAAAATGTAAGCGACACGTGCTACAGGTGGTAGAAGTACCCTCTTAGCTAAAAAAATAAAAACGGTTTCTATTCACTCGCTCACTTGAATCACTCGTCGGATCGCTCGGCCCAATCCCGTGTGTCGCGTTCACTCTCTCGATCGCGATCTCGGTTGGTCTAAATGGAACATTAGGCAAATTGACCCGCTCTTATTTAACTATTTTTATAGTGTTGCGTGAATAATTTTCTTATTGATTCCTATTACTTTTTATGATATTAAGAAGCAAAACATATATTTATTTATATAATAGAGTGGCAAAGAACATAGATAAGATACAGGCCTTTAGAAATTTCGTCACAAAAAAGAATGCTTTAGCCAAGATGAAAACTATTTTATTATTTTCTTCTATTGATTTCAATCTCAAGCATTATATTGTAGAAAACATTAAACAGTTATTTATGTTTCCTCTTATGCCCTCATATAGTAATGTATTACAGAAATGCTTTGCTAAACATTGATATAAAATAAGAATCGTTTACTTTAAAACAACATCCCGAGATTGTCACTGTACATTGAATAGAAATTTCCCGCGCAGCTAATGGTTTAATCAACTTATCATTAGACTACCAACGCTGTCCAAGGCATGTTAAGGGTTGGTTTTGTTTACCGTTGAGCGGGAGGGAGAGAGTGCAGGTCGTATTTACGAATGGGTTGGGTTGGGTTCAGATTACCAGCCGTCCGACGGTTGCAACCGCCGCTGACCACAAGGGTGGCCGAGGGGTTGCTAGCAAAGCAATACCCAGTGGTGCAGATGATTATTTTATTGTGTGATCACCCGGTAAATGATCGCAAATGCTATTTATATAATATCATCTTTATTATGGCAAGTGTTTCAGATGTTATTCAATGTGTTTCTTTGGGTAAGGTATGTCTTACAAATACCCATGGGCTTGATTTATCTATCTTAAATTATGCTGCGGTCTTTAATTTTGTAGCCTCATTGTTAGGTAAGAATTTGAATTAAAAAAACATGACGGCAAAAAAAACGATTTTCTGTGCAATAAGAAATAAAATTGAAATAATGGGTCCATGACACAGTGGTTGATGTCAAAATTTCAAACGATTTATCGATTTTCTGTTCGAAGCCATGAATGTTTGTGAAGTATAAAAATTTAACCCACCTCCACTATTTCAATCCATTAATTGAGTCTAGCGAGAGTAATAAGTCAACCACTAGTCCTGTCTTAGCCTTATCCTTTCTATCCTTACTCTCTTCGAAAAAAAGAGAGGTTGAGCAAATAAATAAAATAAGCAGATAATCTCATGAATATGACGCAAAATCAGCTTTTGATTTAAAATACATTAACCCATTAAGTTACTTAACTATTTTCAAAAATCGAAAAGGAAGGTATTTTTAAAAATGTTATATAAAAAATTAAAACTTTAATATTTTTAATATTAGCCGATCTGGCTAACCCAGATTGCCAGTATGTACACGATTTTGTTGCAGCATCGACGTTTGATTATTGTGTGATAAAGACCATTGGCAATAAATTAATACTTTCAATGTACATGTATGAAAATACAAAACATATGTATTTTCAGTATATAAATGATTTTTATTACAACCGCTAGTGGCGGATAAAATTAATTGAACCTTGGAGATAATTATTAAGTGATATTATGTGCGTTTGAAAAAACTAATGTAAATATAACAATGTGATTTATGCATTTAAAAGAACAAAGTGTTTCTGCAGAACTTTTTAAATGTGATTTATGACACTGCTTATGCATATCTAGGTAAAATAAATATTCGTATACCATAAAGGTATACGGTATACCTCACAAAACGATAAATAAATGCTTCATGAGTAACTTGGTATTATACCGCATCATTCGCTGAACACGGAAGATAGATTCTGCTAGATCACCATGTTTAACGAAACCGTGTAAAGCGAGACTTACAAATGTATGGGAAAAGACATAACCAACGTTCCCTCTAAGCTGCACTCGTGCGCGGCCGCGCAGCAGTTGGGGAGCCCCCACGCACTCATTCCGGGTTGGCGCACACTACAAGAAAGTTGTTCAATTAATATTTGATCGGTCCGCGCAGCCTTTGAAATTTCCGCGCAGCTAACCTCTTGCCTTAGATGGAACGTTGGCCATAACCCTCTTTTCCATACATTTTTTAGTCTCACTTTACACGGTTTCGTTCAACACAGTGTTCTAGCAGAACCTATCTTCCGTGTTAAGCGAGGGATGGGTGTATTGCCTAATAATATTAACGTTTTATTTTTGTAATTAATATCAAATAAAAATAATAAGTTTTATTGTTTATTTTTTTACTTCAAATACAGTGTGGGAGAATTTTTTATTTCTGTCAAGCAAAATAATATTTTTAAAAATTATTCTCACTGTAAGAAAAATACTTTTGAAATATGTAACAATTTCGTGGATGACAACTGACGTATCCATCACGCAAAACGAAAGGCATTATTTTTGGCTCGTGATTAGGGGAAGCTTATTTTGGCTGGTTACAAGCCATGAAATTATGTCATTACGAATTCTTTATACGCCGAGATGGAACTGTCATAGTACACCGGAGTGAAGGCGCAAATCATTTGTCATGCGAATCATTTGGCATCCATGAAAATGTGTCGTCCTGGCGGCACATTTAAATTTAAGTTGAAGGGCGAGTATTATTCGTGATTCAATGTCAACTTTTTACGTCTTTTTCGTAATATAATACAAAAAACTAAACGTATAATTTTCCATGGCGTATTCTTTTTTTTGGTAATGCAATATTTTATTTAACTAATTTATTATCGACAAAAAAAATAATCAAATTTAAATTTGCTTTTCGCATTAAAACACAATAATATTTTATCACTTTTAGGGTGTTCACTGTCAATACTTGGTGGAAAGGCATTATATTAATAAAAACACAATAATCCTTTGTACTTCATTCCACTTTATTTAATATGTCAGGACCGTTAAATTAAATTTGTTAAATTATGTTACTGTTAAATTATATTTCTTATCAGTTGACGATGCTCGTAATGAGCGAAACCGGTCCTGACATATTAAATAAAGTGGAATGAAGTACAAAGGATTATTGTGTTTTTATTAAAATAATATTTTATAATTCAAGTTTAAACTTAAGCTTTAATTCTCAATGAAGTGTTTTATAAAACAAAAAAAAATGTGATAAGATGCTTGAAATCCTTGCTATTTTCAAAATATTTATTATTTTTTTTATCATGGTAATTTAACTGTCTGAAATTTTCTCACAATTCTAGAAATATTTTTCGGGAAAACCTTGTGTCTTGTGAACCTCGGTTCCCAAGATAAAAGAATGTTTTGGTTTCAAAATAAAATTTATGAAACTGTCGGTAGTGGGATTAAACCCTGTTAGCTACTCAGCAGAAAATAACGACGTTTACTATTCACAGATCTATTACAATAAACTCCCGAATATAATAATTATACCCTAAAAATGACAAATAATCACAAAAGAGTCGTTCTTACTACTAAACAAAAAAAAATGTTTTTTTATGGTATGATTGATGCGCGGAACTACGGAGAGAAAATAAATCAATGACTTGCTTTATAACTGAATAAAAATTGCATGTAGATCGAACTTAACGTTTGTTATTAAGAGTGTCCGGAAAAAAAGGTGGGGATTTAATCATCAAAATCAGGAGTGTGCCGTATATACATATTTATATATTATATATTGAAATGACACCCGCTGCTAGTGGGAATATTATTTTTTACTTAACTTATTTCGACAAAAGTGTTTATGTACTGAAATATTTGAGACCTAAACTGGTCTAGGAGAAAATTTCATGTTTATTATGCAGGCGAAATTTAAGAAACTTTACTAGATACACGTGAAAATTTATGTAAAATAATGAAATTCAGTTAAAAGACAAGCCATTCCCTAATTAAGTAGAATATTCTCAGTTCTCAAAAATTCTTGGAACTGAAAATTGAAAATTTGTCTGTCGTGTTTCGGTAAAAAAGTCGAGACTTAAAAAATCCTAAAAATACATTTAATTTTTTGTATGAAAAAGTGTGTAGTTCATTCTAAAACGAAAATTTTCCGTACTATTCTTTATTTTTTAAGACGGTAAAAACAACGGAAAGCTTTAATGACAATGGTTTATTTGGTTAAATGAACCTTTTTTTTCCAAAATATACTACAATAATATATATACATATTGATTAGAATTTTTTATTATATTTACAAATTAACAGACATGTCACACTTCACCTTTGAAAAAACGTTGAACAGCCAGTGCCGAAAAGTTTTGTTGATGAATACAAATGTCAGTTTTTGCTTCCCCTGATCTCTAAACAGGGCACGGTACTACTGACACGTTTTCGCACACCAACTATTTCTACTTGCAGGCTTTACAAAAGCTCATCTAAAAGCTTTTGGTACGTACGATTTCTATAAAATACGTTCATGCCAGTTTTCGACGTCATTATATACTGACTGTTCTAACTATTGTTGCATTTATCAAACTGTTTATTCACCAAATAATAAATTTAATTAGTTAACAAATCATTTTTTAAATTATAAAAAAAATATTTGGAATTATAGCTGATACTATCGAAACAAATATTTTTAACGTTAAGAGATCATACGAGATAAATTCTATGAGAATTGACATCACAAACACCACGTCTCAGATCTCAAATTTTAATTGAAAAAAAAATCTTTCATTGACATTGCCGGGAATCGAACCCAGAATGATCTGTAGAGCTAATTTTTTATCAATTAGACCACAGTGGGTTAGATCTTTCAAATTTCTCCTTGATTTGATACAAGTAACAAGCAAAAAAAAAATATCGATTTTATTTCGCATGATCTTCAATTTCAACAAATTTGTCACATTAGTATAGTCACATTAGTCGCCTACTGTGGCCCAGTTGGTTAGAGCTTTCTCTACCGATCACGCAGGTTTGGATTTGATTACCGGTTAGATCACTATGAATTTGAGAATTATTCAATTCAAAGTTGTGATCGAAGACTGGGTGTGTTTCTGATGTCAATTCACATTATTTTTTTCCTCCCATCCTTGTGATCCTTTAATAACTGGGTGTGGCAATAGCGATTAGTTAACCACTAGTCCTGTTTAGTCTGATACTTCTTTCGCTACTACTCACTTTCAAAAAAGTGAGGTTGGGCGACTGAGTAACAAATAATTCTCGTAGAAAAAAAACTTCTGTTGAGATACCTCTATTAGGAAGCCATATGCTCCACATTGGGTGTGGGCATGGATAAAAAAAAATAAACGTAAGTTGTATCCAATGCTGAATATTTTTTTATGTTAAAATTTAAAAAAAAAAACTTAAATATTTTTTGTATTCGTAGTTGTGTTTATTTGTACATGTGTGCATTTTCATATTTTCTCTCAATAGTGTATAAAGACTACTAAATATAAGTCTCGAAATATTTCTTTTTCTTGACTTTGTATTCCAAAATAGGATAGCATCTGTAAAAAGAAGCCGGTAGATATCATATGCCTCCATACTTTTAGACACCTGTAAATACGTTTAAAAAGCAATGCGAGAAAGTGTCTGTTCATAGATATGAACCAACGGTTACTCATATTAGTAAAACCGATACATAGAAGATTCGTAGTTTCAATTTTTTTTTCAAATAATTATAAACACTAATTATTCTTTGCCAGGATTTTTGTATAGAACCGAGTATATTGTATACTAGTACGTTCTCTGTACAATTTCTGGAACACACAAGAGCGAGCCAAACCTGACCATTGCAGCTAATTACACGACGATTGGTGCAAATGTAGAAAAAATTAACGCGAAATAAACAGCCTTGCCTTATTTAAAATACAATGTTAACTATAATTTCACCGGAATAAACTATTTAAGCTTTTGGTTAGTTTGTCAAAAAATATTTTGGATAAAGCTTTTTTTGTATTTTAGTATTTTTTTACTGTTTTTTTTCAATCGGTTGTTGCATTTTTATGACGTATTTATCTTGGCCGAAGCCATCATAAATATTTATATTTAATCGTAGGTATCTGATTTATATATATAATATACATTTTGTGTAAATTTCCGCAAAATAAAAAAGTACTAAAAAATGTTCATAGTTTTTATTTCATATAGTGATAAACATATTCTCTTCCCAGAACACCGAATTGTTTGAGATTAAGCGAGCCCTTGTAAGATTGGATATTATAAGTGTAGTAAGTAACAATCGATTGCTCTTTAAGTATTGCATATATTGCCTTAATGAGTGTTATACACCGAGCGAAACGATTCTGATCAAAGAATTGCTATGTGTAAAAGTACTAAAGATGTTTCACTATTTTATCTTTTAGTGATAACAATTCACTCCGTTCCTGACACGATAATGGTTTGGACTAGCGAGCCTGATACATATTGCATAGATAGACTAAGAGATGTTGAGCGACTTTCCCTATTGTGAAAAAGAGAGGTTGAGCGACTGAGTAACAAACAGTTCTCGTAAAAAAAACTTCTGTTGAGATACCTTCGTTAGGAGGCCATATACTCCACATTGGGAGCGGACATATATAAAAACAACTTGTTAAAATATTGGCAGCCCACACCGCTGATTATATAAATTTAGTGCTGTATTGAAAGTTAAGCTTGCTATTCTATAAAGTTATACCACGTGTGGGGGCATAATTTTTTTCATATTATTATTTATATGCATTTAACATTCAGACAAATTAATAAAATAGTGGGCAGAATTAATTTCACCCTTTAAGAGCGTTGTACCAAATCTCTCTCAGAAGCTGTAAACATAATGTAAAGTAGAAACAAAGACGCACGGCAAAGTAACAAGGGATTACACTCATGTTTGCGTCTAGTCTCGCGACGCTGGCATCAATCTATAATGTAATCACATTATTTGGCGGCGTAATCCACCCCTCGTGCGTTAGACGCAACGTTTTAATCCAAAGTTTGGAAACACGCCCTTAAAGGGTTAGCAGAATATGTCCCGACACTACCGACGACAAAATATTTAAGAAAATTTTCCAGACATTAGCACTTTATAATGAATAAGATATTCTTGTTGAAAGTGGACATAAAACTATTAGTTGTTCATTTTTAATGTGTTCACTGTTAATACTTAGTGATAAGGTATTATATTCAATTCCAATACTAATTCCACTAAATCCAAACTTTTATTTTATATGTTCAGAACCGGTTTTGCGCATGATGAGCATAATCAACTAATGATAATAATAATGTTTGTCATGAGAGCGAAATCGGTCCCGATCATATAAAATAAAAGTTGAATTACTAAAAATGATTGTTTTATTTTTTGAATACTTGAATACCTAGTCAAGTATATTAGGAGGAGTTTTTAGTATTAACAGATTTTTTTTACATGTCCACTTCTAATGGAGTTTATCTCAACAGAAGAGGTTCTACGAGAACTGCTTGTTACTCAGTTGTTCAACCTCTCTTTTTCCAAAAAGATTAGGGATAGAAGGATAGGTCTAGGACAAGACTAGTAGTTAGGTAATCATAGAGTAGGATGGGTGGGGTGGGGGAATTCAAGAAATCACATACATCCATGCCTTCTAACAGAAATTCATAAATCGATTGAAAAATCAATTTATAAAACTGTCCGTACTGAGATTCGAACCCATGACCCCCGTAACCGAAGCCAACGACGTTGATCACTCGACCACACAGGCGGCAGAATACAATAGAAAAAGCAGTATAAGGAAAAAATAACTATTATCACATATTGTTACTAGAAAATATTTTGTTTCGGAATAGGAGAAAATGATTTGATAAGCTGATAAATGTCCCCTTCAAGTTATGGGAACAAATTTCATGAAAACAAAACGGCAAATAGTTGTCCTTCCCCTGCCTTTTCAAACCTGAGTAGAAGTGAGTTACTCAATCATTCATGCGACGGAGGCTGTTTTGCCGTGACGTCAGACGTTTACAACCCATTATATAATTTTGAGTAATTTTGGCGACAACACTTGGAAGATTTTTTGTCAAGCGTGTTGTGTCGCTCGTCATTTAAATTATATATCATTGCGTCGACAAATGTAAATCTTGATTAATTAAATACTTTATAGTCTTAATGTTTATGTAAATTAAAGCAGAATACTAATGGCGATTGTTGTAAAAATGAGTTTCATATGCAGTTACAACAATAGCAATACATTTATCTATAAATAACCCAAGATGCACGAATCAGTGTTTTTTTTACCCACTTTCAAAATTTTACAAATATCTATCGAAAAAAAATCGCTGTCGTCAGTCATGCAACTTCTCTCTCAATCTCTCTTTTTATGAAAATAGGAAAAGAAGAACGAAATTATTAGAAACAATTAATCATATAAAATCATAAATATGTCAGTTTTACTGTATCATAAATAACAGATATACAAATATTCTCAAATTTGGTTCCAGGCCTGCCGAGCCTAAAATTTGTACAATCTGACTCTTTACTTAAAACGATTTACCGATCCCTGGTATAGTGGAAAGAATGTGATGTCGTTTCTTATCAAGTTTAATTCAAGTGACTTAAAAACAATTATTAAGTAAATAATGAAATTTAAAGCTTCTATATATTTTGCTTATTGGCAATTTTAAGCCGTGAATCCATATGTATTTTTTTAATTGAATAAAAACTCTTAAAAGCATGCATTAAAAATTTACTTTATATATCATAAAAAGGTAGCAATGCTTTTTGAATTTCTTTACATCAAAACAATTCTGACAAATCAGAATTGCTGTGGTTTCTAGAACCATGGCTGTCAATGGAAATATATTATTTTCATTTTTAAAGTAAAAATGTTATTTTCCGACTGAATACTGAATCGTACTTGTCGGTAAAATTATATATCTATCTTTGTAAACTATTTCTATGACCACCACTCGGGTTTTGTTTTGGTTCCAGTTTGAAATAACGATATTACAGTGTCAGCAAGTACTCGAGATGTGGTGTACTACCTCTTCATATGAGGGATTATAATATAATACTATGTACATGCAAAAGGGTAGGGTGACAATTCAATACTTAATTAAATTAAATTTACAAGTTTCAATAACTACAAAATGTTATATACAATAGAAGCAGTAAACTCACTGTCACTTGTCACTGGCACCAACTCTCTCCAGAAAAATAAAATATCGTCCCCTCAAAGCTGAATTTGCTCTTCCAGTTCTTTGGTTGCTTGTTAATTAAGACATTATTGTAAGTATCGCAAAATAAATGTTTTTTTGACATAATTATTGAAAAATATACAATCATTTTTTTTCCGGAATGTTATCATTTGTTTGTCTCATTATTTTTGAAATACGAATCATTTTTTCTCCAACTAAAGAATTCAGACGTATCAACTTTGTGATAGTTTTTCATGTTACAAAAAAATATTTATAGAATATTTATCAATAATTTGTATTGTTTGGATTTTTTTAAGACTTACAAAATATTTCAAACGAAGATAACAAAGTTTCTTCCGTCTGCAACGATGGCAAGGAAATACTGTTTTTTTTTTTTTTTTTAATATTATCGATGAAAGAGACTAGAAGAGCCTTGACGCTAACGGGTCCTGGTACTTTAAACTCCATAAATTTGATATGCAAAAAAAAACACAGTTTTATCTTATAAGAATGGAAATTTTCCCACACTGATTTATAAATTCGCATACCAAGGTATCGATGTATTGAATTTTTCATTCCTTAAACCTTAGTCTTAAAAAAGTGATTTGTTAACTACAAGTCCTTTCTTAACTTCATCTCTCTTTATTTACCCTCCTTGGAGAATGAAGCTTAATAACTAATCAGTTCTCAATCAGAAACATTTGAAAGATGCTTTATTCATTATGGTGCGTTTTTATTTTTTACATTGGTTATAAAGTGTATGAAATATTTTTTATGTCGAATAGTGTCACCCTACATAAGAGGCTTTTGGGCGGCGACGCGCGTAGCGTCATAAATTCCATTCGCTACGCTTGTCGCTCCTGTGATGAAGTATGCCAGCTCTACATATCTGATTCTGATGCTGTTATGTGCATTCTACCTGATGATTCAATCACCTTTATTTCTGTAACTTTAATTTTTATTCTTAATCCAGTTAGAATAAAGGATTCAATAATATTTTTCGTTGAAAACTTACTTAGCGTTAAATATTTAAAAAATACCATCTTAATAATATTTCTAGTTTTTTGGCGATGCTCCTAACGGAACCACGGTACGTGAATAACTGTTGTTTATTTTCGGGTGCAGTAGCACACATCAAATATGGCTTAGAATTAAATGAACTTTCAGTTAGATGATTTTCACTTATAGTGTAGCTCCCCATAGAACTCTGTTTGGCTACAATATGTTATTTTTGAACTAAAATAAAATATGATATGCACGGATGGTTGTGATAACAAATTTAAAAATCTAAAAAATATACATTAAATATGGATTTTGTTATATTTTCAACAAAATCAAAAATCAAGTTCACTTGTTTCAGTGAAAACCATTCAATCCACAAGTGAAATTATTTTCAGCCCATCAAATATTTGTACGTCTATATTTGTACTTTCTTAAGAGTTATTGTCAAATAAATTTATTCTGGAAACTAGGCATGGGAATCGTTTTCAAGATGAATAAATAGTGATTCATTTTAAGATAACTTGATTAATCAAATGGCTCTATTTTCGGTATCTGAAGCCTTTATTATGAATTCCCATTATATATATCTTCATATTACTTAACAGCGTGATTAGCGCAGAGGTTTCTGTAATTCTTTTGACTTCAGTTTGTTTTTTGTTGACTGGGTCTGGCAACTGATTAGTATTGAGTAATATTTTTGCTTACCTTTCCACGGTTTGTAGACTGTATTTAATAATCGGAATCGTTTTATCAATAATTACTTTTATTTTAATACATATTATATTAAATATACCACGATTTTGATTAATTCAAATTATTAAATTTTGGAAAAGTTTTTTTATTATTATATGTAACCATGTCTGCTCTCAGTGTGCAGCAAACGCATTCCATGCGACGCCTCAACAAAAGTTGTTCTACAAGAACTAGCTAGCATTTACTCTGTTTGTTCAGTCTGTCAACACAAGTGTTTGTCTTAACGCATTTGCTTCACACTGTTTTTAGAGTAAGCTGTTTGAAAAGGATTTTATAAATATATACTTTTGAACACTAATTCATAAATCGTTTGAAAGATAGAACGTTTATTAGTTTATAAACATTACGATCAAAAATAATGAGGTTAATCTATTTAGTACAACCCAAACAAAAATCTTATTTCATGTTACAGAAAAGCCTTAGAAACACTCTTGCATATTAGTGAGTGCATCTCGTACGCGAAGTCAACAACAGGTGTCGTTTAACGAAATTACGTGTTCCCTGTAATAACGGCTTCTGTATTGCAAATACAGCACGATGCGGATTGGAGCGAATCTAGTTTTTATTTGTATTACACGTATTAGCAATGAAAACATGCATTTAAGAAATGTACTAAAAATACTTATTTAAAGTTGAATAAGAAAAAAGTATAAAGTCATTTTAACTTTAACTTAACTAAACTTAAGAGAACAAAAATTACCTGAATGAAGGTAATAGTTTCAGTTTTGTGACCCGAGATCATATTAATAAAACGACACATATTGGTAACAAAATAAGATGTCAATGCAAACCTAGAAAGTAAATTTCTTATAGAACGAGCTGTGACTATTATATAATTGCCAAGCTTATAATAAATAATTACATAAATTATATTCCCTTGTTTAATTCTCTCCTAATTTTTCCGATCCATTGATAACTGGGCGTATCGAGAGCGATTAGTTTACCACTAGTCCTGTCCTAGCTGTATCTTTCTATCCCTACTATTCTCTTTGAAAAAGAGAGGTTGAGCGACCGAGTGGTAAACAGTTTACCATATAAAAAAATGTGTTAATATACCTCTATTAGGAGGCCAAATGCTCCACATTAGGAGCGGACATGGATAAAAAAAAATGATACAATTTTTTTTTAAAAATGACTTTTTTTTTTTGCAACGTTAAAATGATGAAAAAGTTAAAATAAACATCAGAGAAAAATGAAACCGTTTGAAGTAAGTAAGGAAGACAACCAAGTAAGCTCCTATAAAAAATAATACTGGTCTGAACTCACTCACGTTCATCTGGAAAATGTCAACATGCAAAAAAATACAGTAAAACATTATTCAAGCTATCCTAAGTGACATTTCCAATAGGAGATTTTTTCTATGGTTAGTAAGAAAAAATAATTCATTTCTAAGATTCGTGACCATGTCCGGGCTCAATGGTTAACGCGTTAATTATTTAACCAAATCTATATGACACAATATGTCGAGCTACGATAACAGTTGGTATTTTTTTACTCAAAATCAAACACTACAAAATGCGTACATACATATTTTGTATTTCATCAAATACGTTTATTGTTAATTTGATACCTTATTTCTACAATCCAAAATATGCACAATAAATGAGTCGCAAAGTCTAGTTATTCAGTAGACAGTAGAGGATAATAGTTGGATTGGAAAGATTTTCAGTTATCTGATTTAAATACACAATTTATATTCGTTAATGCTTCATAGTGCATCTATTAAGATAAGCGTCAGTTTTAGTTTAGTTTTTCAGTGAAAATCTTATTAATTTACAATACAAATGAATTATATTAAAACATTTCATTTTAATTGTTGAAAAAACAAAGAAGTCTTGTAAATTAACATATCTTATGACATTGCTTCATAAAACAAAATCCTTTTCATAGACCCGTTTAAATTAACCTCACTTTTAAAACTGAATCTAGTTAATAATCCGGGGCGACAAAAGTGTCAAAATATCAGAAAATCTCGCCAGACAAAGGACGGGCAGTCCTTATTACCGCTTCGTTGTTGTTTTAACAATACGTTGTAGCCCTGTAAATAAACGTGTTCATATGAATAAATTACACCAACAACTCGATTCACGGCAAACTTAAATGGTTCACGAAAAATTTGATGTTTTTAAAATATACATACCGATAATATATAAACAATTCAATATCGGAAATTAGAACTAGGATTAGCTTATTTTGTAATCACAACCTTTTCTATAGTGAAGCGTATAGACATTTACTGACGTATTATTGCGAAAGTTATTTAATCACTCAATCTCTTTTTTCAGAGATAATATAGATTTACCTTATTGAAGTTCTTGATTTCAATAATACTTTCATCGCTTTCTTCATTTTTGTTTCTGTACCTAAAAAAAGGACGTGGAGAAAAAAATTAGCTAACCACTATTCCAAACATACTATGCTAGCCTTTTTGTATTGTAAGAGAATATGAGAGACTGATTGTATTGAGAATTGTATTAATATTTCTATAAAATTTGTTATTTTTTAAACACACATTTTATTATGATGAAAATGCTTGATAAATATAAACATATGTATATTATATTGTTTACGTAATTTTATGCCAAAAATGTTTATATTAAATGAAAAATATATGTTTAAGAACTAATACAGTATATTAAAGCCAATTTAATAGATCATCTTAAACTATATATACATTAATCTTGTTGGTCATTTTATTTACAATTTGTTTTAACCATTTTTATATTATATTCAACAACAATACGAGATATGACAAAAATTTCAATAATATCAAGAAATACTACATGATTTTGTAGATTTTATTACATTGAAACAATTTGTTGACGAACTGTAAGTTCACGAACAAACATGCCCTCGTCTAAATTAAAATTTATACAAAGGTAACATTACTTCCACCTTGTAATTTGTCGTCAGTTCTTTATCTCGCCTACTGCAGGAAAACCCTTGTCACAATTCTTGATGCTCTGTTGTGGTTTTATTTGTGGGGGTCAGATACTTATTAGACATTTTAATAATTATTTTACCACACTCATTATAACACTACAACTAGGTAAATGGATTAAGGGTTAAATGTTTGACATAAATGAACAGTAATGAAATCATTTAGAAAACATGTTTTGCAATATTTTATGAGAAATTTCCTTGCATATCGCGCCATCTATATTGTATACGCAATTCATGTTTTTGATAAAAGAACTTATTTTATTTGCTGCGATTTATCATATCATTTGCACAATTTTGTATTTACACATTTCGTTATTTTCAACGTGTAACGCATTAATTAATTATTGTTATACCAATCATAAGTATTTTTATTAATGAATAATTTTGCAATTATATCGTTTTCTGTCTCTCTTGTCAAATTAACCTGAATTTGAGATAAGTGTTCTTGCACTATCGGTGACAAACTGACAATATGCTCAAGAGGAGTAAGTAATCTTCATTTGTATTTTTTGACCCTCTATAAAGTAATTTGAAAAATATTTTAACGTTTATATTTAGTTTTATAGTTTGAAAAATAAAACTATTTTACATATCATTTCTTTCATGTAAATTTTTAATCACCTTACAATAATACTGACTCTTTGATAATAAATTGATTAAAATAATATATTTTAGTCATATAAAACTAGTTATAGCAAGAGTATATTGATGCAAGTATCAATTTTCAAGCTGTTTTAACTATTTGAAAACATAACAGCATATTTCACTCAGTTTTCTCATTAATGATCAAAGGAAAGCTTTTCAAGCGATTGTACATACATTGTCGCAAAGCTTTTCCATTCATTTCCACTGCGTCCATAGTAACACAAAAACTTGTATAATTACTCAAAGCCTTAAAGCCACCTCAAAGTACAGGCTTTATGTGAGCGGCAGAAGTAATGTAAAGATTTTCATACTTTATGGTGTGCATAAGTATTTCATTTAGATTTCATACTAGCCTCAGGGTTTACATCAATATGAGTAAATTATTCGAAGGCGGTATGTAAAGCTTCCACACAGAAACAAATTTACATCAGCATGGAAATTATAACTTAAATTATCGTAGTTATTATATTTTTGTTACAGTAAAAATGTAAATGTTGTTTTAAGTTTATTGTTAGTAAAATAGTTTAAATAAATTAAATAATCTGCAATTTTTGACATTGATTTTGTAATTAAATCAACCTCCATTTTGTTTTGCTTTATCATCTTTATTATTCTAATGATCATATATCGAAGTCAATTATATTTACAGTAAATATATTTATATAGCTTTAAATTAATTATGAAAATATTAAAAGATTGTACAAAAGTAGAAATAAGGAAACCTCATCATAATGTTTCAGGACAGAAGGACCAAAATTTAAATATTTTATAAACAAATAATTTACAGCAAAGGATGTCCTTTATTTTTAATTGCTACACTGGAAGCTTGCATGTTTTATTTAAATTAAAATTTATGTGCTCAAAAAATATTTTTTGGAGAAGACCAAAAAAAATTGGACTATTAACTACAAAACTCAATTTGGACGACTGAATTTTTCTTTCAAAAAAATTAATGTTCCATGTCAGTTGGAAATTATAATGGTTTTAAAGTATACCATACAATTTATTTTTATGAGAAAAATAATTTTAAGAAATCGTACTTAATTTAAGAAAAATAACGAACCTAATTCAACATTTGTTTAAGCCTAGATTTACTTGATCCTAGGTAAATGTAAAATATTTTGTTTTATTAAATTCGTTCTCTTCTGCAATTTTTAAAGTAAGTCCCTTTCCATTTTTTAATCCGCATTCCAAAAGAAGATCCAAGTCTAAATCTCAAGCCCATTCGGAAGTCGTGGAGAAGTGAGCATCAGAAAGCTCTCTCTAAGGAAATTTTCGTTGAATAAATAGCTCCAAATCCATACGCTCTAATTTTAAATGGATAAAAAAAATCACATTTTTTTAAAATTACACACTTTCTATGAAGATGAGAACCGAATTTGGCAGTTACCGAGAAATAAAAATGATAATAAAATTAATCAAAACAGGTTTTATATAAAATTGATTATCACTATCGACAGAATATATAACCAAAATAGTTCATTTAATATTGCAAGAATTTACAGGTAATAATAATGACATGTTCACTGTTCATTAAAATATGACAATATTGATGCCACCCTAAAAAAAATTGATTTATAAAACACCTTTTTACGTTGATATACAACAATATCCTCTTATTAACCCGAAAAAGTTAACTGTAAAAATTACGTTGTAGTACTAACCCGATGTGATGTGCTAGTGTTGCTTTTGAGGATTTCCAACGGAACTATGTTTTTTTTCATTTTTTTTACCTACTGTGTGATGTATTGGTACCATATCCGGGGCTTAGCAGTCAAGTTGTGATTTCTATAAGCTAGATACATTGGTACATGAGAAAGATCGTTTCATATAAGGGTTAAAAAACATTTATCTCGGGCAAGAAAATGAAATGATTTTTTTTTTGTGAATCATTTGCTTTTTAATAAACATATATTAGGCATTAGAAAACTTCGATACAACTAAAAATAAAATATAGTTTTGCATATCAAAAATAAATCTCAAAAATAAGAAAAAAAATCTAATAAGTTAAATATTTTTCATTTTTTCAAAACTATCAATACAATTGTATAAGAAAAATACGTGTCTTTTTCAAAATGAGTTGTAACTTGTAATGTTATATGTACATATATTATGTAAAAACATTAACTCAATATTGCGAATCTTTTGCCAAAATAAACCTCCAACCAGGTGCTTTATAATTAACTAAGTTTTATTGTACAGTATATACAATAATATATAAAATTTTATTTTTAAATGAGTAAATAATATACTTATCTGAGGTTTTGTAACTAGAATTTTCTCTGCGACCATCTCGTTTGGGATCATTTACCCCTAACGACCGAATCTCTTGGAATCCCCTCTTTCGTTCCTGACACACCTCATCAACATTTACTGCATCCCTTTTCTCTCAGTTCTGCCCTTGAAGTCTTACCGGAAACAAGGATTGTGCAATCATTTTCAATTCATTTTTATAACAGACAATGGCCATTTCAAACTACGTAGACAGAAAGCTACGATGAATATTTTAACAGGGAAATAAGCTACCCTTTTGAATATTCTCACTAAGGTTGTCATCAAATTTATTTTTAAAAAATAAGTATTTTAAATTGACGCAAAACGTCAAATAAATTTTCTCCAATCTATGATATTACAGTTATTGTTATTCTAAAAAGGATGGATAATTTCTATTAATAATTAAGTGCATCAACAATACTTTTCAAAAGAGTTGATTTTATTAAAACAGTTGACAGTGATTGAAAACGTCAAGAAAACTTAGATTTTACAGAAGAAAATATGATAGACACTTGTTACGTACATTTATGTAGACAGAACTGCTTATTAAACATGAATCGA
The DNA here is from genome assembly GCA_031772345.1 of Himalopsyche anomala. Taxonomy (NCBI): domain Eukaryota; kingdom Metazoa; phylum Arthropoda; class Insecta; order Trichoptera; family Rhyacophilidae; genus Himalopsyche; species Himalopsyche anomala. The sequence continues at coordinate 24,627,155 of CM062827.1, forward strand.
ACATTCTAATCATTGAAGTAAGCAAGTCGCAAAAGAATCGCAAAGAACCGTTCAAAAGAACGTTTCCTGATCAGTCTGACCACATGGGTCGTGACTTTTGATTCACGATTCACGAATCGGGGATGTCGTTCAGAACCATAATTAACCTTGTCAGTTGTATTTTTATTTTCAGTCGTAGGCGTGCAAAAAGTAATAAATCTTTTCAGTTAATACTTCGTACCGAAGTTGTTGAAGGAGATCGAAAAATCAATATAAATTCTCAAAGTATATTCTCAAGGGCGAACGAGAAAACTCTATACGGACATAAGCGGACTCGGAAAAAAGTGTACTCGGACAAAACGTACATGGAAAAAACCTTCCACATATAAAACCTGTTTTTTTGTGTCCGCGGTTTTTTCCCGTTTGGTTGTATCCTATGAAATTTTGTCTGTGGACGGTTTCTTCCCGTTCGCTTTTCACCGGTCCGGATTAATCCGTTTACCATTACATTAGACAAAATTTTAATAAAAAACATACTGTGCAATTTTAATTTATAAAATGATAAAACGGTATTATTTTCAATCTTATTGAAGCGCACTTCATTTATACTTTCTCTCCCTCTGGATTTCATATTAATTGCAGATTGAGGAATAGCGAAAATGTTACAACAAATGTTAAACTAGCTTTTGTTAATGTAATTGATATTGTTAATAATCTTAATTTTTTTAGCACATTTCATCCTTTACGGAAGCGAGTATGATTTCAATCTGATATTTTACTTTGAATAAGAACAAATGGTTTTCTTACTTTTAATCTTGTAAGCATTATAATAAATAAAGCAAACAGGACATGTTGACATGCAAAGATAACACAAATACAACGAAATAAAAAAACCAACACACTTTTTGTTTCATCCAGTAGTGAAATATTTTGAAATAGGAAAACTTTCATACACGTTATTCGTACAAATCTTTCATGAAAAAATCAACTACGTTGAAAAGAGCTTAAAGCAAAACATTGCCAAAACGTAAGCGAAATTTTAAGCCGATAATATTTTCGGGAGAGAGAACATTATTTAAGCCAAAAATATGTTGAAACACAATATGTGAAGCTTTGTTTGGCGGTGAAATGATTTAAATATTAACACGTTTGAATACCAGACAATGGGATTAGGGTAATTAGGCGTCCTATATCTTGCGACAAATCCTTGTTTTCTCTAGAGAAAGTATACTGCTCCGTTCCCCACCATAAGCGGTGGAGGCATACTAGCAAAACAATAGACCGCAACGTACCTACTGCTAAGCGCCATACAAACTAACCAAAAACCGACAGCATTTAAATGAAAAGCATCGTAATTTTATAATGTGTATAACTATGAATGATATTACTTTTATTGTTTTATTGAAGATATATATCACGTCCATTTCATTGATTAAAAGCATCTTGAATAAAAACTACAAGATGTATCAATTGAAGATATTTATACTGTATATAAAACCGTGTTCAACAAGTAATCGCTGATGCTAGCTAACAGCTTTACTACGTTAACATATAAAGTCACGTCTAAAAACACAACACCAAATAATACGCTTTAAAAAGTTATTTAAATTACAATATCTTTCATAAAAATAAAGAATCATGCCATTCATTCATTCATTGTATACAGTGTTGTGGGACACTTGTTATTATCTCAAAATAATAAATACAACTCGTGTATAATTTTAAAATGCGAGAAAACCTTATAAATCGGAACGTGTGTGGAAACCTTTAGAAGCAATCTCCCAGAAAAAACAATAGAGGTTCAAATCGTTGCGTTGTCAAGAGCGACGGCCATAAACAATTATGCATTTTTTGGAATGAGCGAGGCATAGAGACGTTTAAAGGTTGCCAGATGAAAATTCTGTCACAGGCTAAATTATTTTGAGTGACAAAGTTTTATACGTGAATTAATATATTTTTTTTTTTTTCCATGCCCGCTCCCAATATGGAGCATATGGACTCCTAATGGAGTTAATCTCAACAGAAATGTTTCTACGAGAACTGCTTGTTACTCAGTTGCTCAACCTCTCTTTTTCCAAAGAGAGTAGGAATAGAAGGAAAGGGCAAGGACAGGACTAGTGGTTAGCTAATCGCTCTCTATACGCCCCTTTCATAGGATAGGATGGGTGGGAGGGGGGAATTCAAGACATCACATACATCCATGCCTTTGAACAGAAATTCATAAATCAATTGAAAAATCAATTTATAAAACTGCCCATACCGGGATTCGAACCCGTGCCCTCCGTAGCGGTAGCCAACAATGTTGACCACTCGACCACACATATTTTTTTTACTTAGTGAAATAGCTACAAAAAATAATGCATCTGCCTGACTTTTGAACTTAATACAAGTTCTGTAAAAAGTATGTAACCTGAAAATTCAGAATTATTTTCAAAATTTAGCTTTAAATTTGGAAAAAGTGGAAATTGCGATCAGGAAAAAAGATTTATAAAAAGGTTTTTTTTCATAAATTAAATTAATATCAGATAAAGTCAATTAAAAACCAGTCTTCATGCACTTCAAGGTTGTACATATTTTATAATCTGCTTTTGGGCCAGAATATTCAAAAAACGTTTGTGTCTCCTGTAAAATTTGTTATGTGTGGGTTACATCCTTTTTCTTTTCCAAATTCTAAAAAAATACTACTGTATGTCTCTAGTATAAAATAAAATAAAAATTTTGCAGTATATTTATTTTTAGAAAAAAAAATAAGATGTTTCTTCTCTATACCGTTTGCAATCTTACATCAAACCAAAGACAAAATAGACGTTTTACTTAGTTCTGCGCTTACCCTTCTCCGTCGAGATAGATCATTGGAACTTGAGTGAATGTAGAGATAATAGACCATAGAGCACTGGAGTGTCATAGACACTGCTAGCGGTGTTTTCTTCTTGGAGATATCCGTTAGTAAGTGTTTTCATTCGGAGGGCTCTCAAATCTCCTTTTACTTGACACTTAAGGAGTATGTTGTGCATTTTGTGACACTAATTGTGGGAAGTTTTACATCGCGTCATTACTTTTGATAGTAATGAACGTTATTAGCATGTTTGAAATGCAGTAGGCATTAATAAGCTTTTAGTTTTATCAGATTATGTATCTCTAAGATTTTAATAATGTTTTAAATGAAAATTTTCTTACCCTTAAGAAAATAGCTTTTAGCTTTTTTTTCGTTTGAAGAAAAACTTTATTTGGGCATTAAGCTAAGGTAATTGTTTACTGTCAAAAGCGCGTAATTCTTGTATAAATTTAAATAATATTATATGTAATCGTATTTTTTCCTTACTTGGAATTTTGTAATTTAAATTGTTGTTTTTGACTAGAAAGCCTCAAAATATATACAATAATTGCTTTTGTAGTCAATACCTTTCGCTTAATACAAAATACTACAACGGTTATATCTGCTAAAATGAATGTCTATAAGTTTTAATAATCGAAGCATCTAGGCAGATCAAGGGGATAATGCTTGAACTTAAGATATTATTGCATTTGGCTTTTACGGTTGGTATAACTGAAATGTAATAATTACGGCTGTGCTCAGTGTTGTTATAGTAGTTTCAATTACATTTTATTACTTATATCCAAACTAGAATAATAATAAATTATTTTGCCTGGTATAATCTGAAAGTTTCCAAAAAGTGTAAAAAGTACATATTCTTTTGATTCCAGAGAAATTTTCAATAGTTACCGCATTTAATGACTTATTGCAAAAACCAAGTAACAACAAATGCACTGATTGACTATCAAGGTACTAAACTTAGCTTCAAAAAACGTATTTTTTTACTGGATAAAATATGACGAAATACGTAAATTTTGACATCTAACTCAGTTTTAATGGACACGTTATTTAATGACTTTTGCCAGTAAACCGACAATTTATTAGAATTATTTTTAATAGATACGCATGCTTTATGCTACTTAAAGAGCTTGCCTAATTGTTGTAACAAAAACAGTGAGAGCTACAATTATTACATTTTTTTTATTATTTAGAGATTTAAAAAAAATATTTGAAATTACAGCTTACGCCAATGCGTCAAATATTTTTAAGTTGAAAGATCATACGAGATATATTCGATGAGAATTTTTGAAAGTGACATGAGATTAACTCAAGGAGAATTAACTTCTCAAACACCAATGTCTTAGATCTCAAATTAAAATTGAAAAAATTTAATTTGATACTGACCTTACCGGGAATCAAACCCAGACCCACCTGATTGGTAGAGCAAGCTCTAACCAACTAGACCACAGCGGGCAACGGGTTATACTAATCGTAAAAAGCAAATACAAAAATCATGTTGATTATTAGAAACATCACTTAATTAGGGTCTATATTCTAGTAAATTTGAATATATGTAGATTGTTAGTTTAACTAGTTAAAAGTTTTTGGACACTCGTGACATTTCACACAACACACAAAATTTGTATTGCACTATCAGGCACCCATTAGATATGCAATTGAAACAACGTTATTAATAAATCTAAATCGATATCATTAAAATTATCAACAACAATTACAATTTAAGCAGTATGACGATATGACACCTGTTGTTTTTTTAAATATATGTTGTTAAAAATCAGTTGGTAGGCTATTTTGCTTTTAGATAAAACAATAAAAATAACACAGCTATATAATTAAAACAAAATATGTTTGAGAGTGTTGACGTATGAATTATAAATCCGATCAGTTGACTACAGATATTACTTATTATATCATTAATTACGATAAAGATCAGGAATAACACGTATGAACATGATTTATGTTGAGGTGTCACACGTTGAAATTATTTAAAAACAAAAGATAAATTATTGATTACAGATTTTTTTGTATTTTTGTTTTATTTTATCAATCCTTCGTTTTCTTTAGTAAACTCCTGTTAGACTATTACTGTCTGGTAACTTTAAACGATAGTTTTTTTTTTTCAGTTAAGTTGGTGACAGCTAGGGTATCCAATCCCGGAGCCTTTTTCTAATCCAGGGATTTCGGGATTGATTAGTTTTCAATCCCGAGATTCCGGAATCCCGGGATTGGGATTAGCTCACCGAGAAATTTGAAATCCTTAATTCCCTATACTTTGTTCTCAGATTATTTCCAAACCTTTTTTTTTTTAGCTCACCGAAGAATTTTAAATCCTCAATTAGGTATACTTTTTACCCAGATTGTCACAGAAGCTCGTTTTTTTTTCTAGCTCACTGACGAATTTTAAATCCACAATTTCGTGTCGATTTTCGGAATTTCCTCAAATTTTCTCAATCCCGAAATCCCGGGATCGCGACCATGTCAATCCCGGGAAATTTCATCAAATTTTCGGGATCAGAATATTGAACGGGATACCGGGATTGGATGCTCTAGTGTTAGCAGTGACTTTATATTCAATTCAACAATTGGACATTTACTAAAAAATATTATATATTACTCGTGGTGTGTGAATACATACAATTCAAATGATTTTATTCCTGCTTATAAATGTCGTTGTCTGAACAGTATATTAGTTGCCGAATGCTATCAAAGCCGTTTTTTTGTGGTATAAAAAGTTTATCTGTTTTGAATATGTACTTATAAAAATACATTTATTCCTTCTCAATGTAACGTCACTCAATTTGTATGTGTGCGTGCGTGTTGAATACATATTACTACGAAGAACCGACTATTCCTCTGTTTTAGACTAAAATTGTCCACTTAATAAATATTTAACTCATGTTAAATTCAACAGGACATTCAAAATGTAGTCGGTAAATAGTGTTAATAGTCAGCCATACAAGTTGAAACGTTTTAATGAATTGGCTAACCCTTAAATGCATGATTTAATATGTTATCATTAGGGTCTCCAATCCCGGGACCCCGTCCAATTTTACGATCCTGAAATGCCGGGATTGGTATGGTCGCGATCCCGGGCTTTCGGGATTGAGAAATTTTAAGGAAATGCCGAAAATTTATAGGATTTTGGAATTGGAAGAGCTAAAAAAAACTAGTCACGTTGATATTTTGGGAAAAAAATACAGGAAATTGAGGACTTCAAATTCGTCGGTGAGCTAAAAAAAACGACTCACCAAAACTTTCTCAATTGAAAATTAATCAATCCCAAAATCCCGGGATCACAAAATAGCTCCGGTACCCTAGTTATCATTCCAATGGATAGTCTAACGATAAAAAAAAATATTTAACACACTATTTCTCTTAAAACTGCCTGTTACATATTATATGGGTAAAAATAAAGTTTTACCCTAAAAATCAAAACATTAACGTTATAAAGTAAATAAATACCTTTGTGAAAAATGTCTTTACAAGAATTAGTAATATAATAGTTTAAGTTACAACGATTTTTTCAGGGAAAAAGTTTAACAACCAAAATTCACAAATGTCAAATTGAAATAAACATAATTTTTGATTAGTTCTGTCTATATTCTTTTTTAAAAAAAATATTATTGAGCAATGCCTAAAATACAGTTTGTTGCATATATCACCATGCATTTAAGTTTTAAAAAAGTCACAAAGGAAAGGTTTATATCTTGAGCAATAGTTGTAAACTTTTTTTTATACAACCTATTTAAATTCAAATAATAAAACAAAGATAAGCGTGACTTAAATGTGAATATTTTTCTATGCGTAATTTTTCACACAGGCGAATTATCCTTCGAACGTTTTTATTTATCATTTTATTCAAACAATCGTTGGCAATTCCTCAGGAAAAATATTGTAGATTGTGGGTTCATTGAATATGAAATATTTTGTTTATGATCTTGAAAACATTATTTTAGGCTAGTTTGCGGCACACACTTCTAATGTAATTCTTTGGATTTATTTAAGCATAACTACAAAAGGAAGGAAATAATTTGTAAACATAATTGTTTTAAATAATTATAACGCAGATCAGTTTGTCAAAAATAGAAATTGAGAATTGTGAATAAACAACTATTAACTTTAAATGAACAGGCTTGCGACACAGATAGAAATATCATTAATTATTTAATAATAACAATAAGGTACCGTATCGAGTCGGGCTAGTCTCCGTCTAGAAAATGTGTAAATATTTTATTTAAATAAACGAGCAATAGCTTAACTACATTAAATTCCGTTGATGTGTGTTCAGAAACCAAAATGTCCAGCTGAGATTTGTTTTATTAATATGTTCCCAAAAACCCATCCGCATATGCAATGTGATAAATTTTACCGCCAATGGCTTAAATAATCTACAATTTAGTTAAACTTCTGAAAGAAAATAACTTATGTTTATATATTATTATTATATTCCATCGTGTACTCATCGTTGAATCCACCACCACCAGCTACAACATTACATTCTTCTTACACGGTTTATTATGAAGCGTAACGAGTAACGACGTCTTTTTTTTTAAAAATCCATATTCCATTTCAATGTAGAGCATATGGCTTCCCAATGATGATATTATCAACTGAAGTTGTTCTACGACAATTGCTTGTTACACAGTTAAGCAACTTGTGGGGCATAGAAGGATAGGGCCGGGAAAAGATTATTAGTTAATTAATCGCTTTAGCTATGTTGATTTATTTGTTTGTAATTTGTAAGGGTGGAAATGGAATTCAAAGAAGACAAAGACATTGACTACTGCGCCACAGACCGTACATTGCTGAGAATATCCTTGAATTAAATGAAAATAAATAAAAAAATCCATTATGAAACGAGTTCTATTCGCTTCCATGAGATGCGCTGCAGACCTTGAATGCTTTCTACTTTCCCCTAGTTGCAACCAAGTCGGGTTGTGCGGCATGATCGACGCATCGAACTAAATACCCTTTATCATATTGCTGCATTGAAATATCGAACTATCTACTGACTGATGAAACCGGAAGATCTTGACAGCGAAGTGATAATGGTCAGTTATAAATTGGCTGGTAAAATATTAGTTTTCACCATGCAGCACTTTTTATTTGGAAAGAAATTATCAATAGCCAAAAGCACGTTGCAGTGTCAATTACTATACTGCGAGCTGCAGTTTTATAAGCGTCAGAAAAGTAATGATTTTGCTGAGAAGAAGGTAGTAAAAGAATCCTATCGACATGGGACTCGAAATTTTCAATATTGTAACAGTTGTATTATTTAAAAATATAACAAATTCGTGTATTTGCAAAGAAAAAATTGATCGCCGTACTTGAGTCAGCTTTTACCTAAATGGTGGCTTTTGCACATTTATATCGGAAGAAGATCTTTCTGTTGGCAAGGGCGTATAGGATTGCAGTACTATTATCACAATTTACTACTTAATTAAGAGTGAACATATCAAAGATAGTTAATTTAATCATACACGCATTTTAATGCGTTATTAATCAATAACATACCAGATTTTCATAAAGTTTTAGCTATCTACTGTCAAACTTCCAATTTATAAAACGTATTATTCATTTACTATTAGAATTTCATAGTAGCATGATTTTAAGGCAAATAAAAAAACCTATGTTCTTATCTATTAAATAATAATGTAATCCCTTCACTAGGCTAAATATATTTTTACATTCTATCCTCCAGTAGATAATAGTTACACTAAACGCTACTATGTGAATTTTAAAACTTCAACTATTATCTACAGTCAAAACATTGGCAAATTACCTATTATTGAAAATATGTCATTATCTTTTAAAGTGGCATTACAATGCCAACTTTTAAATGGAAGTATGTAATCTTAAACTAAAACTACTAAATATATTTATAGATAATACATGCATTTCAATACACAAATTCTTATCTTCAGTAATGCATTGACAGATAACATAATATAATTAATATTATTATTGAATTTTGATCACTATCTTAAAAAGTGTTATATCTATAACAATTGTCATATGGTGCGTGAAGAGTTTATCTTGTTTTTATTGATTATTTTGTCCCGATTAACTTGATAAAAATTAATCAACATATGTGTTCCAATTAAAACATTTAGAAATAAAGTTAAAATATCGACATTGTTTTGTGAATGTATTAATATGTTGCAGGGCCTTATACATATAATTAATTATAATAATTACTTCGGTAATTAATATTTAAATAAATGCAAATTCCTGTAACAACTGTGCATAACGCTTTTTGCTTAAAATTGTAATCATTTTTCGCGAAAACTAGAACAAAAAAATGAACTTTATTTTTGGTTCAGTAATCTCCGCTTAGAATATTTTTTTCGATGATATATATAAATGTCATGTGATACACATAACAATGTGATACACATAAAAAATAATAATGCTACTTTTACCGTGTCATAACCTTATTGACATCTTATTATATGAGTATCTTATTTAATACAGTCATAGTATTTTAATTTAAAAAATATAAGACGATCAGCACTATTATTTATTTGGTAAATAAAAGTATGTATGTGATGTCTTGAATTCCCCCCTTCTACCCATCCTATCCTATGAACGGGGCGTATAGAGAGCGATTAGCTAACCACTAGTCCTGTCCTTGCCCTTTCCTTCTATTCCTACTCTCTTTGGAAAAAGAGAGGTTGAGCAACTGAGTAACAAGCAGTTCTCGTAGAAAAAATTCTGTTGAGATAAACTCCATTAGGAGTCCATATGCTCCATATTGGGAGCGGACATGGAATAAAAAAAAAAAAGTATGTCAAAAATAGGTTTTAACATAAAATGTTGAGTTTATTTAGGTTTTAGTTACATCATAAAATGCCAACACCCACCCTGTACTATTGAATTATTTGTGCTTATTATAAGATGCTTGAGATTGTATTTTACAAGATCCTGAGTGAATGACCACCTGGCATGTTTTTGACGTCTCCTTTGTCTAATATTCAAATACTGTCTGAAGTATTCCAATAGTACAGTACATGTTAGGTACTATTGATTTTTTATAAACTTCCAGAAATACAATAATAACAAAACCTTTAAAATACGAGTTTGTGTCAGTTCAGAATATAGATTGTATTTATTTTTTTAGTATATACTATCAAAACTAACTTAAAAACAAGAAGCTTTAGGTGGTATATATACAGTTTAAAAAAAGAGCAGAATCTAGACATTAACTGAAAGTTAATACATAAATGTCAAACTATAGCAACACCTTGTTTTTCAAGAAGATATTTTAAGTAAAAATAATTTATTCAGTACTGGAAGCAGCGAAAAAAATGCAAACATAAATTGATATACTACATTGTGCACCTTTTTTAATTTTTATCTTTCATAAAACGGATTCAAATACTTCGGATTCAATGGAGACATTTTAAAACTATTAAAAAATATTGTTATTAGTAAGAAAAAGATCCACGACTCGTAAACATTACTCAGTGTATGATAAATACGTGGTCACACTACCTCGATAGTTTTAACGCGTGTTGGCCGATGTTTTGGCTTGCGATTTTCTCAATCATCACATATTTTTATTTGTATTGTAGAAAATATAATTATGTTTTTTTAAGACACTGGATAATGAGGTGTCTGCTTAAACGGAAATTTAGTTTTTACGGATAAATCTTTGTTTGAGCAAGACTGTTAAATCGAGATTTTACTGTGCTCAAATAACAAAACATGTTATACATAAATAAGTATTCTACGTCATCTTGTTAATTTTATTTTCTGTCAAATGTTATTATTTTTAATTTAATATTGAAAAACGTACTTAAATTAAACAAAGCGGTATAAATCGCACTTAAATGATGTTAACATTATCCCCTATAGTAATTTGGTGTATGTTTACAGTACTGCAACATTGTTTCGCATGTAGTGGTTTGAATCCATATTTTTACGCCCGGTGACACATAATAGCCAGCTCAGAGCAATAAATTTCACGTGAATCTTTCCCCAACTTTCTCCGGCCAAGACCAAGCTGGCGGAGGACCCGATTCAATTCCGCAAAGTTGATACCGCGTACGTTATACTAAGACTTACAGGCAATTTGAGCTTTGTCCACTTCCCTCTGCCGGCAGCTTTCCGAAGCTTTAGATCGCCGTAATATCGTGAGAGCGACCCTTATTGTTCGACGAACACCGGCGATTCTATCAGACCGAAAACCAAATCATCCGGAAAATTTAGTTTGTATACAGAGTGCGGTCATTTGGTACTGCGTATATACCTACTAGTTTCATGTTCGATTTTAGTATCTAAAATATAGATTTACCATTTTAAACATTTTGTGATGTAGATATATATATATACTCAAACAGTCTGGCAGCCAACAGCCTTGACTTCCACTCTGTAATATTATGATTGAATTTCTACCCTATCTTTTTTAAACAAAATATCCAATTATATTTAAGTTCAACGCAATTCTTTTTTATTTATGTTTGACAATTATTTTACATACACGTATGATGCTTACTGTCAATTTCGTGCTATCTCTGCATTATTTATTAAAGACCAGGGCATGGTTTTGACATTGCGAGAATTTGTAATCATTTGATTATGCTCTAATTTATTAAATGATATAGAGTTAGTACAAAAAAGTGTTTTTTTTTTGTTCTATTATGTATACAGAGATGAACTATTTTAAGTGAACAAGTTTTAAATTGATTAACCTGTTTTTTTTTCAAGAACTGATAGGCTAGGCTAAATTACTAATTTTAAAAGTAATAAGCAAAAAAATACATATTTTATTTTGCTATTTTGTTGTTTTTGAATTCGTTTATTACTTTCGTTTTAACGAATTAATTAATATATAAAATTTTGATTTAATTTATATCTGTATATTAATACTCGATAATGTTAGTCTTTAAGTATCGACGTCTGTCGGTCCGTTTTCGATGACGTCAAGAAAGACGATCCCCTCCCACTCCCCACCCAGCCCCGCTGTCGCCTTTTTTTAATTCATACTAAAGACACATTTTTTCAATACACTTACATATATATATATATATTTGTGTAGAGATTTGAAGAAGCACATTTCGTGTTGTCGTAAATCGCTGAAAAAAAATTCCGCGTCCCAGGCTCGAACACAGAACTCTGGATTACCAGTCGAGCTCTCTATCAACTGAGCTAACGTCACAATTATCAAGGCGATAAAAATACATTATATAAATCAAACATTTAAAAATGGAACGATTCAAACTGACTTCGATTGTTTGTATTCAAGATTCAAAAATGGAATATTGAGACATCTGTCAAATAATGAATGTGGTATATTTTACATAATATAGTCTCGACAGTCAAATGTAAATATTCCATGTGTGTCATATATACGCTGACTGCTTAAAATTAATAATTTTAAGCAGTAAGTAAAGTAAGTAAGTAGTAATGTAATGTAAGTAATGTAATGTAAGTATTACTTCAAAATCGCACAACAAAAAAAAAACATAAAAACAGGATTGACTGTACTTATTTCCACATTTATTTTTCAAGACCATTGGTTCATTAACCATACCTTTTGGTTCATTCAATAAGTATGCGTTTGATTGTAAACGCCTGTATATTTCTGATTATTTTTGACAATGCAAAAAAAATAACAATTCTTCCTGTTTGGGATTACTTTAGTTTATGAGATGGCAAAAAAAAAAATTGCAGAGCCAAACATTTGATAGAGTGGGTCTATTTTTTCCTCAATCGGTATTAATTTAACGGCAGATTATGATGAACAATAATATTTATAATTCTGAATATTATTTTTTTACTCACAAATTCTCATTATATGTATCCTTAAAAACGCGTTGAATTTGAAGAAATGATTCAGTCTATATAGACTATAGACTATAGCAGTGATGCTTAACCTTTACCTTCTAGCGGGCTGGATAAAACAAATTATCGTGGGTTCGGGCTGCAATGAAAAAAATGATTTAAAGTACGCTTAATCCCTTTTTATACAGAACATATGTACGTTCCATGTAAAACAGCCTTAAAATCGTCTAAAAAAGATCAAGTGAATAATCGGTTCCAGGAAAATAAATAAGCCAAGCAAAAAAAGGGTAAATATGTCATACAGTAGCACGTCGACTATTGCGGCGAAAAACTTCACAAACTAAGCTGAAAACAACGCCACGATTTAAAATTATTTTTTGAAGGCTTGATAATTGTGCTAAAACCACACATTAAAAAGAAGAACATTGATAAATTATACGAAATACAAAATATTTCGTATTTCGTATAATTTATCAATGTTCTTCTTTTTAATTTGTGATTTTAACGCGATTTATCAATGCTTCAATAAATATTTTAAATCGTGGCGTTGTTTTCAACTACTTTGCCGCAATAGTCCATGTGTAAGTAAAGGATAATTTAAAAAGTATGGCAGTGTACAGTGAAAATATGTCTTATTTTGGATAATTTAGTTATCAGTGTTCTTCGTATTAATGTGTGATTTTAACGCGATTTATCAATGCTTCAATAAATATTTTAAATCGTGGAGTTGTTTCAGCTTAGTTTGTGAAGTTTTTCGCCGCAATAGTCGACGTGCTACTGTATGACATATTTATCAAAAAAAGGATTATGAGTACGTGCTTATTAAAAATCGTTTCATTGTGAAATATTTATGTTTCATTTATATACAAATCATAAGTTAATGCGTTCTTGGTCTTTGATAATTTTTAACTATTTTTTTTAATTTGACATAATATTTGTAAGCCTGTTTCTATGAACCGATTTATTCTCCTTCATTGAAGAAAAAGCTTGCTTACATTTGTTTAATAAATGTTTTATGTGAAAAAAGTATGTTTGAGAAAAAGATTTAAGGGCCGCCACAAAATTCAAAAAGGGCCGCATGCGGCCCGCGGGCCGCGTTTGTGCATCACTGGACTATAGTATATATATAATTCTCTAATTTACCTTAAATGTATAATATATTATACAATTGCAGGAAATAAAACCATTAAAGTGTGTACAAAATATACTTTATTTAAGCGGCATAACGACGCTCAAATCGACACGATCAGTTGTAGATACGTTAAATTGGGTTTCAATTTCTGATTTGTTCTAATTTATATAAATTAATAAAAATCACTTTTAGAGTGTTCACTGTCGATACTTGGTGGGAAGGCATTCTATTTAAGCAAAACGCAATATTCCTTACTACTTATTTCCACATTTATTTGTCAAGACCAGTTGAAGCATATTTAACTGATTCTAAATATTTATCTCTTTATTTTAAAATTACCACTATAAATATTCTTAAAATATATTTCGTTTGGAGAATTATTTCAGTTTATTACTTTTGGTTCATTCAATAAATATGTTAACGCTATTGTTAACGCCTGTATATTTTTGATTTTTGACAGTGCAAACAAAAATAATTCCTGTTAAGGGTTACTTTAGCTTATGATATGACAATAAATAAATTGCAGGTCCAAACATTTGATAGAGTGGGTCTATTTTTTTGTTGATCGGTGTTCGCTCATGCTCAATTGTACGTAGCTTGCTCGGAGTGAGGTCTGAAAGTTCTTTAAAAATACAGTCGATTCAATGATCACAGCAGGTGAGAAAGAATGTGTTTTAAGGGAAATGAAATCACATCTTCTATCTATCTTCTAAGGGGAGGCAAACTTTTAAATTCTTTCCGAATGTTAAATGGTGAATGGAGATAACCTAAGTCCTGACTCCTAATTTCTGGACCAGCCAATTCTCCTAAATGTAAATGCGGATATATGATTCAGGATGCTGATCACATCCTCTGGGAATGTCCAGACTTAAATAATGAACGGGAAAAATTGCTCAAGACGATACGACTGTCTGTCAGATCTGTCGGCTCCGTCGGTCATGCCGACTTGGTTGCATTTAAGGCAAATTATAGGGCATTTAAAGAATTCTCCGCGTCTTTTGGATAAATAGTTGAGTTGAATAGATAAAATCTAATATTTTCAACTGCACTTAATTATTTATTAACTTTTAATTTCTGCACACTGTAGTGCATGCAACCAAGTCTTGAGGAATTTCTTCTCGGGACATTTCTGGCAAAATTTTGAACACGACTAACGTTGTTACGATACGGAATACACTCTATAAAATAGTCTGAAGCCGTAGTGGGTGGTGGTGGGTACAACGTTGAGTACCCTAGGGAAAAAATAAAAACGGAGTTTATTAATTATGTGTTATTAGATTATATACATATATAATAATAAATATGCATTCAATTGTTCATGCCAGTAAATTTCTGACTTTTCTATAATGCAACAAAAATCTCACGTTGCTGGCAACGGGCTTACAGCTAGTAACGTTTAAAAGGTACAATTTTTGAATTTAGACAAATATATTGAATATGAAATAATTTAAATTATTTTCAATCTATTTACTCATATTATTTTCGATGAAGTAATAATATTTTGAACTACTCGTTAGTATGGTTTATTTAAATACACATTCTTCGTATTAGGTTATGGAAATAGCTTTAAAATCAAGAAATAGGAGGATTATTGCTATTCTTAAAGTTGGATAAATTAACAGGAATTTAACTATTCTAAAACAGTCCACGAGGATTGAAAAAACAAAACGTGTAAAATATTATTATCTTAATTTACTACTACTGAAAATTTAAGCATGAAATATTCAAACAAAAACATATATTTACAAAATTTGTTTTCTATCGTTTTATGATTATTACGTATATTTTTGATGGGTTCGGCGGTAATTTTGTGGAAGTTCATGTTTAATACAAAATTATACTTGATAACTCTGTTACTCGACTTTGTTGCAAATTGTGAAAAGTGTTTCGCCTCTTAGTAAACAGAACATAACAATGCATATGAAGAAACTAAAAATATATGAATTTACCGAAACTTTTGAGATTAATAGGTTAATAACTAACGTCAAATCATTTTTTTTTGAAGACACATCATCAAATATATCAAAATTGTTACCAGATCACTTACAGCTTACTTTTTACATCACTAACAACTTAGGAATACTTTTAATAAATAGAAAAGATAAGTTAGAATAATTTTCTAAGAGCGGTATATATCACCTACCTGTTAAGACTGTCAAGCTGCTTATGTAGATCAGATATGTTTCTTCATAATTTAGTAAGTAAAAAATATGTCTAAAGATCAATGATTATTTAAGTTTTGCAAATAATTTAATATAAAGTTATCGCAATTTCAATAAAGTTAAAGCTTTTTAAATACTTCATATAGTAAATAATAGAGCTAAAAATAAATAGCTAATGGTGTTCGGTAATTATTTTGAAAAGTCGTTGATAGACATTAAACATTATTAAATAACATGTTATATAAGACAGGATGCTCACCATTGCCTAACTTATTACCGTACCATATTATATTTTTAAGTAATGAATTTGTAAATATTGCTACCAATGTTTGTATCTTATTCCTTCATTCCGCCCAGTAGAAAAAAATACCCCCGACTGTTATTTTGTAATTTATAATCTAAAAAATAGAATCGATATTTAGTTTATTCGTCAACCATAAACGTCAAAGATAAACATTGTCACAAAATTCAATACAGCAAATGAAGTAACAATGTTATTAAATTTGCTGTCGAACGAACATCCACAAATCGATTGTAAACAGTAAAAAGTGGAGAACCAAAGATGTTAAATTAAATTTCATATGTTTTATTTATGTTTGAATAATTTAAGATCACAAATGCTTATATTCTTATTCCACATGGCTTAAGATTTGGAAGAGTATCTTGGCATTTGTCTTTCCACTGACTCCATTCTGCAAACCCAAAGTTGGCGTAAATCAATTTCGCACATCTGCTGGCCAATGTCAAGTTGCTACTGGCCAGATCTGAAAACAAACGATTCAAAAATTCATTCGGAAACTTTTATTAGACATGCATAATTATTTGGCTCGTCTCATAGCCTTGGAGTAAGTTAAAATTATTATAATATGTAAAGAATAAAGTTTGTATGTATAATTATTTTAGTCGTTTCTTTTTTTTTCTTTGGTTTTGAAAACTAATCTAAAAATACATACGACCCTCTTAATAACTATTATAAAAGGACTTAGAATACATTTTAGGGTATGTTACAACGCATTTTAAGTATTTTTCTATCATGTATATCCTAAATCTCAGTTATAGTTATGTAAGTTTTTTAACGGCAAACCAGTTTCTCATTTCAAAGTGTAATTTTTACCATTGAATTTTCAGCTGAAAAATAGACTAGAAATAGAAAATATTACTAATAATATTTTTGAATGTATTTTGAAAAAAAATATGTAACAAACCTTCACATCGCACATTACATTCACCACCAGGTTTTCTTGGTGTGCACCAAATTTCATCATTGATTTGAAATATTCCCCAGTTTTCTGAACCATCTTTATTGCATTTTCCAAAGTATGCTGTATTTCTTGAGCTTTCTGCTTCGATGAGACAAACCCCTTAAAATAAAAATGTATATCAGTTGATTCAAATACAAATTAAAAAAAGTAATATTTTCGATGTATTCGGCAGTAACTTCATTTATTTACAAATAGTCTTACGATAGTAAGTCTGAAGATGCTTCTTAGAGAGGTGAAACACATGGTGCATTTGTGGCACTATCAGATATCAAATTATTTTTTTCTTACAATTAATGAACAGTTCATAAAAAAATATCGTTGTATTTGCTGACAGAGTTTTATAATTATTTTACTATCAAGTTTT
This sequence comes from Himalopsyche anomala, assembly GCA_031772345.1. NCBI lineage: Eukaryota > Metazoa > Arthropoda > Insecta > Trichoptera > Rhyacophilidae > Himalopsyche > Himalopsyche anomala. Next base: position 24,644,676 of record CM062827.1, read on the forward strand.
TTTAAATATAAAACATGTCTGTCTAATAACTCAAGGAAACAAAAACGAAAGTATTTATTCAATTGTTTTGGATTAATATACTTGATATTGTAAAGCATTATAATTTAGTCTAGATATATTTGATATTATGTCTTTATAAAATATAATTACTTTGTAAAAGTATCTGAAATTATGTCTTTATAAAAATATGATTATTTTGTTTATTACAAAATGTTTATTCATCTGTATTAACGAACTCTGCGGCTTCTGGATAATTAACATTATATAAGTCTCTCATAATTCTAAGATTTATTCATATAATAAATATACTCATGTACGTCCACATTATCTTAATGTTGCGTATGTTTTCAATTAAAAACACTTCCCTTAGCAAAACAGTTCTGTTGATGATATTGAGAATCTTAAATATATTAAAAAATAAACACCTTTTTGTACTAATTCAGTATTTTTTAAGAAAAAAGTGCCTTTTGGATAACGTGGAATTAGTACAACAAAAATGTTTAATTTTTAATACTATTCCTTTTCACCAACAATTGATAATAAACGCTTTAAGTGTGTGTGTATGTTTGCTTAGAATCTACGCGTTTGCTATCAAGCCACGCACAAAAGCATCCTCACTACTGAGCACTAAAATTAATTTTGCTCTTCAGGCTTATTCAAAAAATACGTACATCGAATCATCGTGGTCACATATTGACAACTTTAGTATCATATTAATGACAAAGGCTACTCGCAAGAAAATACTATCAGGACTTTTTCACAGTAAATAATTTGACTCTTTACTTCGCTTTATATTGTTGCAACATGAAAAGATATATTTTTTTGTGTGTTAAGTTAATTTACTCACAGTGTCTTAATGTATCCTTGGGAAATCCTTGCCGCAGGAGTTCTCTGGCGAGGTCACATCTCGTAAATACTTTCCCTATGGACACTTGAAAAAATATAAGTAAAACAATATAGCAAAGTGTCGTCCTCAGCATAATCGAAAGTAGTTTGAAAACGTCTCAGACACAACTAAGGTGTATTGAATTAAAGAAAATATTTCGCTTTGACGCTAATTGCTATATGATTGAACAGTTGTGTCAACGAAGTCATCATATAGTTTATGTTTGTTAATATGAATAATAGATTATTAGTAATACTTTTGTGTCCATCGATAATGATTGGAAAAATTTTGTGCAAATTTTTACTACAATACTATTAACAATCATTTTTTTCTGTATACCTAAACAATATAAAGCAGTGTAATGTTTGGAAAAATGTAAATTTTTTATAATGTTGAACGAAAAAATGCTTTTGAAGCATTTTAAAGACGAATATTTTAAAATAGGAAGTCAAGCCAAGTTTTGAGGTTATTTTTGTTTTCTTTATTTCTCTAAATTAATAAATAACCCCAAAATACAAAAAAGTAACATTGTAAAAATACCCATATTTAAATAAATAATTTATGAAATAGATTTACAATAACTGCAGACGATATTAAATTTTTTGACATATTTTATAACATTTCCACTATCGTAAAAAGCATACATAGTAGGTAAAAAAATAGTCTAAACATTTAGCACGTCTTTTCTGCAAAACGTCAATTAACATCATGATTTCAGGGGAACATATGGACCATACAAACATTTAATAATGTAATTACTATTAATTTACTGTTCACATTAGCATACGCAAGTAACAAGTTTTTGGGTCGAGTAAATGATGATTATTTACAATTACCTTAGCTGTATTTAAATAGAAAATATTGATTAAAGCGGCAAAAAAATAGTTTGGTTGATATTTCATTTCAAGATAATGCAATAAACTAACCGCTATAGATGCCATGAGACATAAAGTTTGCATTCAAATTCAAACTGATTTTTACTGAAAACATTTTTTAAATAATCAAAATAAAATAAAAGATTATAAACCCAAAATAATGACCTTGATCGAACAAGATAAAAACTGTATTATGAAATAAATAATCGAAAAATTCCTAATTATAATTTGATTTATCTTTTATTTTATTTTAAGCTTATGAAATAACAATCAATCGGATAATCTTTTACATTATTGTACAAGATAGTGAACTAGTATAAAAGAAGCGTGAATTTTATTTGTTACAATTAATTAGTGTTCGCTTAATTTTCGTGTACAAAACAACAATAATTATTAAAAATGAAATTTTTGGTGATTGCAGCATTTTTAGTGGTGGCTTTGCAGATTTCGTCTGCTAAAGTATTTACCAGATGTGAACTGGCTAAGGAACTGCTCAGGCAAAATTTCGCTAGAGGAACACTCGCACAATGTAAGTAGTTATTTTTTCATTTGAAAAAAGTATTTATAATTCTACTACTGTTTGCTGTATGCGCTTGGTATTAGTACATCTAATTAAATGTATACTTCAAAGTTCTGTTAAGTTTTCTTATTAATAATCTCCGAAAATTACCACTGCTTAAGCCCATTGTATATTACGATTACTATAATGAAAATTAACCACCTATGTATTTACCATGCATACTTTTTGTAATTTTTCTCGTACTTTTGAGCATCTGTTGCTAACATTAAAACTGTTTATCATTTTATTTTAAGTCTTTCTATACTCATTTGTTGCTTCATTCAATTCTCGAATAGTAATTTTAGTGGTTTTCCTAATTTTAAAAGTTATCTATCCTTGCGGAGTTGTAACGGGTTCGTTAACCAGGTTTTACCTACTTCAACTGATAAAAATAGCTTGATATTTTATTAGAGTTTTCCTTGTTAAGATATTCATTGGTATTAACATAAGTTTTGTACTAACAAGCTGCGATGTAATAATTATTTATTGTGTAATAAATACATCCGTTTTCTTATTTTCAAATACTGTGACTATATATAGTATTATCACCAACCAAAAACCACAATTTACATTAAATGTGTTGATAAAGTTTTTCTATTGTTTTAATAAATATATTTTATATATTATATTATAGAGACTGTATTTTGATAACCGTACAGTTTTTAAAAACACTCGATATATTTCCATGTATTTTTTTTGGATTATTTTCATGCAACTATTGTATAGAGCTTGTATTGAGTTATATACTTATATCTTTATTTTCCGCTTTTCAGGGGTTTGCCTGGTGGAATCTGAGAGCTCAAGAAATACAGCCTTGATTGCTGGACCTAACTTTGATGGATCTTACGACTATGGTCTATTCCAGATTAACGATCAATACTGGTGCAGAGTTGGATCTGTCGGTGGAGACTGCAATATTGATTGCAAAAGTAAGTAAAAATTACTGTATTTTTATATAAATCCCATTAATCTTGCTGGGATTCCAAATCCAACAACCGATAACAATAATCTGTTTAAAGACTTACCTATTTTACTTTTGCTCAACCAATTTCTACAGTAATAAATACAGTTTTAATAAACTATAAAGTTATTAAACATTTTTTTTACATTCGATTGGTCATTTCTTATTAGAACTTTACTATAATTAAGTGGTAAAAAGATCAAAGCATTGCAATCTGAAACTATTTTTTCATCACCATATCTTAGATCTGACTTTGATTTCGACATAGATATCAACTGTATTACATTATTATTGTAGGAAAATGTACATTATTTACTCTTCAGTCTAATTTTAAAATTTATTAGTATTTACACGAAAATGAACATTAAGTTAATTAGTAGTTAATGAAAACGCTATTTTTGTATATATTATAATATACTCTAATGAATATTTAACTATATAAAAGAATTACACATGGCAACAAATCACCGATGATAATAGATTAAAACTTTACTTACACTACATGTTTACTTTTTTTACAGACCTGATTCTTGACGATATCACCAGAGCATCAGCATGCGCCAAGATCATCTGGAACCGTCATGGATTCTCTGCATGGTACGGATGGTTGGCCAAGTGCCAAGGAGCCCTCCCTGACTTGAGCTCTTGCGGAATATAAATACTCAACACTTTCACATGAGAATGTTGCTAGAATTGGCTCTTAGTTGTGATAAATATTTAAAATCGATTGTTTATTTTTAAGAACAAAATAAATTAAATTATATAAATTTGAATGTAACTAAATATTGTTTCAATTATTTAAAAACTAATGCATACATGATAATACTATGTTACATGTTATGCAATGAATTTTTATTTTAATGCTTTAATAACGCAAACAATGAAGTTATACATACAATGGGATTGTATAGGAATATATTTTTAAAACAATATGAGGGTTGAAGATTGAAACAAAGAGGCAGTCTTTACGTTTCGTAGAAAATAAGTAAGACATAATAACATCGTGTAGAACTTAACAAGTTGCATATAAGAGATATTAAGCATGTACAGTTTTGAAAAATGAATATCAAGTTTGTAACAAAAGCGGCAAATAACATATGTAGTTCTGTAAAGCAAACACGGTAGTAACTAAGCGGATTTCACCAAACAATTAAAATTATATTAAAATAGTAAAAAACTAATAAGAATACTAAAAACTACTTTTACCAGACATTTTATCTTAAAATATAAAAAAATATGTTTAAATTGATTTGCCTACATGTTAGGATTATGAAGACTGGCGTCTTTGTTTCCCAAGCTTAAGAGTGTCTTCGAAAAGATAGCTTATTCCAACATTCAGAATCAGATGAAATGTTGAACTTATTTAAGTAGAGTATTTAAGATTATCTTTTCCAGTCATTTTTTTACATTATAAAATATTATGCTAGAGTACAACAGCGGATATAGTGAGATTAAGTCACTACTTGAGATTTGATTTAGTGAGATCACGGATTTGAAAACCTTTTTTTCATACCAGAATAATACCACACAAATACGGTTAACTGAAATAATCCTTAATCCCAATATAATATGTATGTCAACAGTGCATTACGGGTAAAGTCATCAGGGTTTTAATTAAAAGATTACATTATTCCAACAGTGTATTATATATGGGTTAACATTTTAGCCTTATTGTAAACATGGGCTTATCATAAGTAAACCATAATAAACTATATTGACAATCAAAGAAGTATATCTGACTGATGTCTTACTAATATGATGCCGATCGAACTGAAAACAATACATATTCAATAACTTTATAAAAAATAATGACGAACTAGCGATTTGTTAAATTATCTTTTAAAATGCCTGCTTTCAATTCGTGTGGTTTTTAAACGGTAGCTCCAAGATTTTTTGTGCTACCGCAAGCTATAAAGTATATCCTTGAATGTCTAAACGATGTTTTGGTTCAGCGGAATCTATCCGCTTGGAAGATGAAACAAGTGATGCTCCAAAAAAGCTTGAATCCTGCACAGCACTAAGAATTGCAATACTGGACAAATCATCAATACCGACATTACAAATAATAATACCAGTATCACAAAAAACAAATCAACAAATACAACCAATTTTGATCAGGTACTGGGCGAGTATTTTGTTATTTCATATGAAATACGGTCATAAAAAAATATAGATAATCATTGTTTGGGTGATTTTCATAAACAACAAAAAAGACATAATTAACCATTGAAAAGGGTCATCAATTTTGGAATCTGTCAATATTAATACAATTCTTGGCAAATTTTACAATATATTTGAATTCATCGCGGATAATTTTATTAAAATATGTAATAATTTACATACATGCAATATTCCGTTCTGGTTAATATTCAACGTCAAAAAACCAGTGTTTTTTTGCATTTTCACAACGTGAACTTTGCTATTGAAAAAACCAGCGCTCTCGAGTAGAAAATTTATGTTTTTATTAGGAAAATTGATGTGTTAGCTTATGTTAAGTTCGTTATTTTATACTTAAGTATGTGTAAATAATATTCAAATGCCTCCGGATAACAGGAAGGCACCTTCAATTATTCTAGGGACTAGAATAATCTGATGGTATACAGATATGTAAGTTAAACGGAAATAATTTCTCCACTATATTATATATACTCCACTTAATTAACTCTACAGCCCTGGAAAAACACTATGAATACAGATATTGTGATCCTTACATAGCACATTACATTATATAAAACATTACATGCAGCAACATTATATTGATAATATTACTTCCATTATAAAAAAAAGATTTATACCATTCTTTCAAGTTTATTCATCCGACGTTCAATGTGATTTCACCTTTTTGTATGATACATCGGAAAATTATTGGCTACATCATAATATCCACAATGAACATATTTCTGACAATCTAATGATTAGAAAAATTTGAAAAAAAGATAAAATTAATTATCACTAATTACTTAGTTACATACTAATTATACACGTAAATATATAACAAAACACGACTCAATTAATAATTATAAATCTGACATAATTCTTATCATACATAATCTTTCATCGATCTATGTTTTTTATAATACAATTAATTCTATCATAGAATTCTAAATTAATCATCAAAGTTAAGAAATACGTTAACAAAAAAAATTCGTCACAAAAATTATCAATTGATCTTGTAATCTGATAAAAACGTATACATAAGGTAAGGAAACGAGCAATCCTCTTCAAACAGTGTTTGTGCGTTGCTTAGTTTCTGCGATAGGTATTATTCAATACATATCAAAATGAAGTTTTTACTGGTGGCAGTGTTCTTAGTCGTGTCTTCGCAGCTTTCATCAGCAAGAGTATTCACGCGATGCGATTTGGCTAAAGAACTCCTTAGGCAGAATTTTGCCAGGGGAACCCTTGAACATTGTAAGTACACATAAGTTATTTAGTAATGTATATTGAAAAACTAATAAATCTACTTACTGCTAATAAAGCACTATCAATGTCACCTATTGACTTTCTAATTATATTTTGAATAAACTGATTAAAAAATGAAGCACTGATTGTTTTTGCGGTTGGTATCAAAAATTCTAGAAAAATTTACTGAAAAAATAAGAAAAGACTATCCAATCAATGCGTTACCAAGGGCGATAACCATAAGTGATAATGCACTTTTCTGGTGAGCGATTCATAAAGACGCGAGATATATTTCTATAAAAAAGTCAAAAAAAATAATTACTTGATTAATAAATATAAAAAATAGTGTAGTAATTTGACGCATTCACGAAAAATATATTTGTTTTTTAAGCAGTTCATAATATTGTAAACACTTACCTTACTTTCGTGTTTTTATTTATTTTAATGAATTGACTATATTTTTTAAACATAGTTTTCTTTGTTTGGTAAAATTGAGCCAATCAATTTAGTATATTAAAAATTAAGTGTTAACTAACATGGTTTTTGTATGAATATTTATAAAAATACAATTATTATAAATTGTTCACAATCATTATTATGTATAAAAAAATATCAGAGCCAGATTCAACCATCGCAGACATTATCAATTGACTTAGTCCTGTAGTCGTAATTTTATAAAATTGTTTTTTTTTTTAAGAAATACATTATACCATATCGTTAAAAAATAACAGTTTGCACAAAAGAAAGATAAAAATAGGTGTGCAATAAAAGTATTAATGTATTGCGTATATATTAATATAATACATCCATAAACATACAAAAAGAATCATGTTGAATACATTTAATACCTATAACTTTATCGTGGTAATAAATTTACCGCACGTTAACAGTGATTGCACTATTTAATTGTTAACATTATCGAACTTCAATGTTTCAGGGGTATGCTTGGTCGAATCTGAGAGTTCAAGAAATACAGCTATGGTTGGTGGACCAAATACTGATGGATCATATGACCATGGACTCTTCCAAATCAATGATCGCTATTGGTGCAAAGTTGGAACCATTGGAGGAGACTGCAAAGTAGCTTGTTCAAGTATGTATTTTTTTTTTATTATTTAACTGTCATTTTATTACTGATTGGTTGAATAATTATTATATCTCTTAAACAAAAATATTTTTTTATACCTTTTTTGCTTCTTTAAACATTTATTTCCCCCATAAAGAAAGTTTAAAGTAATAAATCAATATCAAGGAGAATACAATTGATTGTGGTGTTTGTTTTCTATCGTCATTTTCAGTAAATAGCCAAACAAATATGTTTTTTAATAATTCTTTGATAGACAATTAATACTATTTAAAAAACGTGATAAAATTATATCATTTATACTTGTTTTCTCATCAGATTAAACTCTATGAATAACTAACATTTATAACATGCTCTTCAGATGACGTTAGTCACTTAATTCACAAATCTTGATGTGAGACAATACATTTTGATTCTTCTAGGTCTTACTACTGATGATATCTCAGTAGCATCAGCCTGCTCTAAGATCATCTGGAATCGTCATGGATTCTCTGCATGGAACGGATGGAAAGCCAAATGCCAGGGTGCTCTGCCAGACCTCTCTACATGCGGACTCTAAGAAAAAATATTTTCTGACATTTTATAATTATTAAGTCATACAAATTATCAATTATTTCTTCTCATAAACATAATTTTCGTTGACAAATTTTGAAGTACCGATTACAATAAAAAAAGTATCTGATCTGAAAGCATTTGTTTTATTTATTAAGTGATAGTTTTCAAATAGTATTATTTGTTGTAAATTTGTATTATTTTATGACAATGTCATTGACATAATATTTGTTTGATAGCATCAAACATAATGTGACTCGATCAAAATTAATAAATGGTTAGATGGAAAAAATATTTTAAAGATTTATATTATTATTTAATCTGTTTGTGACGCTGTTATATTATAATACTAGCATCATCTGTATAATAGTTAGTTAGGATAAATTAAAACTCTACACTATTATTTTTTTACCGAATCGCAGACATGCAACTGTTTACTAACATACGGCAGTCAATATAATCAGTCTTCTATAACTAAAAAGATTATATAAAAGATGGATTTTTTGCCCGGCTTTGCTCTTGTTATATAAAAACCTCCAAATGCATACACTGGACAGTGGACATACACAAATATAGCCGTCTGCGTTATTATGGCGTTTTTTGGCACTGACATCATTTAGACGTTGGTGTTATTTTAGCGGTAGTTTTGTCCTAGCTTTGGGACTGAAAGGGTTGAAAATATCACCGTTAACCTTGTTTCATGCAACGCCTACAAAAATGAGTACATTAATTATTAATAATGTTGAAAAAAGCACAGCTTAACTACAAATGGCAGCTAAAATGACATGTGCAGTCGTCACGTCACGTCACAGTTAATCTTTGCTTTTGTTTGTTTGAAAAGATGTAGAACAAGTGAGAGAAAATATTATACTTTAACCAGATTCAAATTCTTTGGTTTACATCATATTCTCAATAAGTAGATAGTCTGAAAATATGTTTTTCAAAAGTATTGAAAACTTTCAATTGAATTTATTTTATTTATTTGAAAACAAAAATTGAAATCACAGGGCGAGATTCAAACTATCACAGTGGTCATACAAAAGTGTATCATAAGACAACTGTCATCAATACTAACAAAACTTCTAGAAAGAAGAAAATCTCTAGATAAATAAATGTTATCTATTATTTCAATTACAATGAAAAATTATGTCTGAATAAAACAACAGCGATAATAAATATTGCGGTTAGCAAAATACCCCAGAATCGATAACATAACACAGTTTCGGTATAAAAGGACAAAATTTTCATAAATTCATCAATTGTGTTTCTCGTTTAAACAAAAACATAATTAAAATGAGATTTGTATTTTCAAGTATATGTTTAATTCTTTTTATACAAAATTCGAATGGAACTGTGTTTAAAAGATGTGAACTAGCAAAAAAACTATTAGAAAAAGGATTTCCAAGTGATAAACTCGGACAATGTAAGTATACAAAACATATATCTATATTAAAAACAGTTCGGTATATAGATTTTCTAAGCTTAGAAAACTTCTTTAAGAAAATTGTTTAATTGAATTTTTGCTATTTATTTCTGTCAAACTTATACGGTAGACAAGATATTTTCAAATCAAAATAATTTTTATTAAATGCCTTTAATGAGCAACATACATACTTTCGATGGATTCGGCGGTAACTTTGTGGTAGTTCTTTTTATTATAAAATTACAATAATTAGATTATTCCACGTATTTCCGTAATACGTGGAATAATCTAAGTTATTTTTATTTTAATGAGCAACATACATTTTAAGAATTTACGATAGAACTAGCGTCTTTGAATATTGACGACATTGTTTGTAAACTATAACCCGTACGCACTCCTGGATTTAGAGTTGTATTGGTTATGGTGTATGATAATGATCATTACTCACTTTCAAGTTGTCTACTATCAAGTTTTGGTGAAAAGGCATTACATTAAAAAATAAAAGTCTACTTTGTACTAATTCAACATTTTAAAAAGTGATGAAAGTGATAAGCAAAATTTGTATTTAAACATGTTGAATTACTACAAAAAAGTGTTTCATTGTTTAAAATTATCTTTATTGGAGTTTTTTGTGAGTCAACTAAAAAATGCTTTCTTTGGTTATATACAATAAATTGGCAATTGGCAAGTTAAACATAAATTGAATAATGAAATAGTTTGCTTTGAATATAACAACTAAAAACATCTTGTTATGATATAGAATCATTACGTAAACTCTAAGTCAGCTAGCCTTTTTATTTTATCTTTCAAATTTAAGTTTTCTGATAACGTACGTCTTTACGTCTTGAATTGGAAAAACTAGTAAAATCTGAATACATCTTATTGCTTATTATAAATCAAATAATTGATAAATAAAATATTTCAATTCGAATTTGTTATAGGGGTATGTTTGATTGAAGCAGAAAGTGGAAGGATGACATCGAAAAAAGGAGGCCCTAATTTTGATGGATCATACGATTGGGGCTTATTTCAGATAAATGATAAATATTGGTGTCGACCAGGAGTTGCTGGTGGTAACTGCAATACAACATGTGAAAGTGAGAATTTTATTTGCATAAATTATAGAGTAGAAATCATCAACATTCAAACATACAATTTCGTTAGCAGTAAATCGGTGTTTTAAAATAAAATAAAATAATAAAACAAATCTTTTTTGAAATTTAAATTTCTCAAGCTGTATACTGTTGTCACTTAATATCACCTTTCGGCAGCTTTAGGCGTTCATTTTAGATATACGCTTATTTGAACAAAAACGTTAGTGATAAAACGTATGGAAAAGTCAAAATCGTTATTCTTTTTTAGTTAAAATTTATTCCATATAATATGTTTTTATGAGCTGTTTATATTACTTTGTATACTTACGTACAAATCAAATTATGAAAGTCTCCAAAAAAATATATTTCCTGTTATTTTTTTTTAATTATAAAAATGATTACACTTTTGGTGATCAATTTAACGTGCATAAAGTTGTACAATTGACAATCCTTGTAATATGAAAGTTCTTTATTATTTACCACTCAGCTAAAGGATTGAAGAATTATGTGTTCGTTCAACACATTCAATCTAATGACAAATACATTTATTAAATCATACTTTATTCATACATTTAATTTGATTAATCGACTTGGTAATTTCTCATAAAATAATTAAATGAAGTAAATTAAAATATTTTTAATAGGTTTGCGGCTTCAAGATATATCCATAGCATCGAGATGTGCAAAAATGATTTATAAGAGACAAGGATTTTCGGCTTGGTATGGATGGAGACATAAGTGTCAAGGAAAACTTCCTGATCTTGCACCATGTTCATTGAGCGAAAACACCACACAGAAAACTCTTCATCAGAAACAAGATGAGCATGTTAAAAAATATGCTCTTAGTCAATTGAACAAAATAGTTCAGTAAAATAATAAATCGATTTTTAACCAATTGCTGATCTTTTTTTAATGTTTGACCTTCATAGTACATTTAAAGAATCTCAGTTCCTTTAAATTTTTCATTTCGATTAAGGACCAAACTTTTTTCAGATATAAGGTGAAAACATAAAGTATTTTAGTTCTAAAAATATTATTTTATATACAGTGGAACCCCGATCTACCGTTCTCGCATTGTTCGTTTTCCCGCATGGACCGTTTATTTTTGATAGTCCCGGCCAAACACCCATAAGAACAATGTAAAAGAATCCCGCATTAATCGTTTCTTGATTTACCGTTTTCCTCGATCTATCGTTTAAATTTTTTGGTCCTGTCACGAATATTATCCCGATTGACGTGTTCGTTGAATATTTTTCATAAATAGTTTTGCCTCGCATTTCGTTTCGCGTTTTTTTCGGCGGAACCCTGATCTACCGTTGTCACTATCTTCGTTTTTTTTTTGCATGGATCGTTTATTTTTTACTCGACCAAGACCCCGTCATAACAATATTTAATAATTCCACGTTTATCATTCCCTGATTTACTGATTTCCTCGATCTATCATCCAAATATTATTGTCCCGTCCCAATTATTTTTTTTTCGCTCAAATAGTTTTACATCGCATTCAGTTACATAAATAAATAAGTTTTTTGAAAATTTGAAGATTTCCCGCATTATCGGTTTCTCGCATTATTCGTTCATTTATTACGGTCCCATGAAAAACGTAGAATCGAGGTTCCACTGTACCTATATAGTTGATAGCTACTTTGGCCTACGCCTTCATCAGAACTATGTTTAAGCATACATTAACTCAGATATATATATATATACTGGCTTAAAATAGATAAACAATATATCCTATTATCCAATTTCACATCCTTATTTATATTTAAAACTATGTTATTATACTCCCCTTACGATGCTAAAAATACTTATCAAATGTTGTTGGTCCTTAAAGAACCAAGTGATAAAGCATGTTTTAACACTTATAGACTTATGGACGGTAAAACCCAAGGCGTGTATTTAAAAAAAAATGTTTTTCACTCAGTTCATAAAAGGCCAGCAACATATTGGAAGTAATTTTTAGCACCGTAGGGTAAGTGTTAAGGTGTCCACTGTCGATACTTGGTGAAAAGGCCTTGTATAAAAATAATACTCGCTTTTTTACCATTCCCATAATTATTTATGAGGATCAGGACCGCTCACCACAACCATTTTCAACTGTTCAAAATATGTTGGTGCGAAACTATTTATATTATCATTTCAAAATACAAAGTATCAATCGACGCGTATATTGAGACTAATAAGCATCAACATTTAAAAGTAATTATTTTTCTGTTACAATTATAACTACAACTTAACTTGTATTAGTTCCCTACTCTGCCTGCGTCTGTAATTTTTCTACTGTGTCTTAAATACAATCTCTGCCTCTTTAATAGTTTTTTTGGACTTATGTTACTATTTAAATAAACAGAATTTATTTTTAAATTTAATAAATATGCCTTCTATATTTAAAAAAAAAATGTGCTTAGACAGTGTATGTATAAATTACTATGAATAAAATTTTTTGAAGGCTTCGACACAAAAATACAGTCATTTACTTGATTGACAGATAGTGGAACATGTTTCCTGCCTCTTTAATACAGGAAATTGTTCCCCGTTGAAAGGGACAAATACCGTTAACGACTTTCGGCGTTTGGCATAAGGCAGACCTGTTTAACTTATTATCTCTTATCTTCAAAAAAACATACTCATTTTTACTGATTCCATTTTTATTTTATATTATCAAGACCGGTTTCACTGATGACGAATCAGTAAAAGAAATTGTATTTTAGTGTAATGATTTTCTACCAAGTATTGAAAGTAAAATGAAACCCATAAAAGGGTTTCATATATCTTTATAATATTAAAACTATCTATAGAAATTCGATATCGATTCAAAGTATAAATAAATAGTTTCTTAAGTGAAATTTACTGTTTTTATTCATCAATCCTTGCTATTTTTTTACAAAAATATTTTTTAATAATTAAATTGATATTTTACGGTACCGTTTTATTCGTTTTTTTTTAAATTTTATGCACATTAAAGCTATATATCAACACATCATAATATCAAACAATATTATTACCAAAAAATATGCTTAAATAAGAAAATATAGTTTGTATTGGTAGTGTTACTGCATAAAGAATGTTATACCGATTGTATGATATATCAACAAATTTCAAATACTTGTAAGAGAATCACTTTTTTGTCGAATGAAATATTTTTTTATATTCGAATGAAATCGAGCTCTCTTAAAATATATGAATACCATTCAATATCATAATACCAATATATTTTAATTTAGATCAACGCCTAAATTGTATGGCTAACCAGACTTAAAAAATTACATGGTATTCGGGAATTTCCCATCCAAAGAGAATGTCTCAATAAAAATTTTAAAGCCAATAAAAAAATCATATTAGATTGTATTTTTTTTTTATTGAAGAGTAGTTACAATATGATTCATGTCATCTAGGTTTTCAAATAATGACTGACACGGATATTATTTCCAATCTCACCCAACTAAAAGATAATGATAATAAAGAAGAAGAAATTACCAATCGCTATAATCACAGCATGGCACTGACTTATGTTAATACTTTATTGAAGTACACCGACTAATGGATTTTGAAATATAACTATATAATGGCTACAAGAAAAATTCGAACTGATATTAGAAAATTATTAGAAGATTTCAACATGTCAAAATAGCTGTCCATTACAGAAACGTATAGTGTATGTATATGGCATTTTATAAATAAAAAAAAACATTATTTGGATTATTCGTGTTTTTCGGTTATCTGTTTCACTTCTCCTTATCATTAATTAGTCCTAAAGGTAGAGAGTAAGCTGTAAAATTCAAATTTTAAGAAATAAGAATACTTCTGAAAATTTCAATACTATCATTATGATGACATAAGTTTTAATAAAAGTATATTTTAAAAATAAAATATTTTTGAAGGCTTAGTAAGTTTCTTTAAAATATTGAAAGTCCCTACATGACGGTGTCATTTCTGTCGGAAGTTATCAAATGACAAAAGTTTCAGAGCTTTGCGTCAAAAAAAGAGTTTAATTGTGTCGTTATATCCGGTTTCTGAAATCAAAAATAAACCGGGTTTTACGCCATTTCATAATTCAGAGTATTGCATTTATAGTCCAAATGGGAAATTAAAGTTTTTTATTAGTTTACTAGCATGTTTTTATGCAGTTGAAGTATGCTTATAGTGAGTGAACGAATATACTATATTTTACTTTTCTTATATACCACAGTGGGAGTGTCTGATTGAACTTTTTGTTTTGCTCAGTCCTAAAATATTTGCACTCGGAAAAAATACGATTTACCCATTAAGCTTTCAGAAAGATTTTGGTGTCTGTTCTCTGTGTGCCGCTTTTGGAATAGAGTTTAAATAATATATATTTCTAACACTGTTATGTCTCATCATTTAAGAACATTTTTTGTGTAAAAACGTATGTTTTTTTTTGCTATTTTTTTGCATGTTAAATAATTTTGATTATTTATATACCGTTAGTTGTAATACAGTGCTGATGTTTGTTGATTAAGAAATACACAAAATGTATTTGTTCTTCTACGTTGAATATCATCACCGTCAATTAGTGATTCTGTATCAAAACAGCTCAAGAATAATTTACCGGGAAGTCAACGCTTTGTATCAGGAAGGAAATTAGAATTTAATCGTAATCAAAGACTTAATTAATTGCTAATTTAATTCATTCAATACGAATGTATTTAGAGAATGTTTGATGGAAAAAAAAGATAAGAATCTTTCAAAGTTATCCATTTATTTAATAACATAGATATGACCAATGTACGTACGTGTGACAGATGCTTGTTTGCAATAATATTAAATTAAATTACTAACCCAATATTTTATTTTTCGAATGCAATGGTTTCATCACCAAAATCAAACGAATCTCTCAAATGGTATGTAATAATATGCAATACGAATATTTACAAAACAATATTGTTCTTTTTTGTAATATGAAAAAAACAAGTCAGTTTTGAGTTACGGACAGTGTTCATGCGCATAAATATTCGTTTAAATATTTTCCATAAAAAAATATTACAGTACTATGGAGTCGAGACGCAAGAGTTTCCCGAGACATGAAAAAATTCGAGACCTTAGAATTTCTACAGGTCGACCACAATAACATTGCGGGTAGTTGAATATATCTATCATCCTTGAAACATTGTTTACCTAATAAGTTGCTTTAAAAGAAAATAGAGTATTTTAATTGTTTATATTGAAGCATAAGCCAATGGACTATTAACACAAAGATGTACATATAAATTGTCAAATATTATTGAAAGAAGACGATAATTAAATTTTAATATGTTTATTCATTATATTACAATCGAGTGAATAGTATTAAATTGCATTATTATAATATTCTTGCAGAGATACGTCTTGTGTTACAAATAGATTCAACTACAGTGAAAAATTCAGTATTCATATTTTTTCACAGTTGCTTTAGTGTTTCAAAGCAATCAGATCAGAAATAAAATTATTCTAGCGCGTGTAAAATGAAGATATTATCCACATATCGTCACTTTACTGTCAAATATGAGACTCAAAAAGAACCACGTGCTCAAAAAGGATAAAAACTATGATCTTAGTTATCACAGATAAAGAATTCATATCCAGGAATCTCAATGTACACTTACCTTATTTTCGACAATTGTGTTACTAACTTCTGTTAGTACTGTTACGATATGTATTATATACTGCGTAAGCTGAGTGTTACTAACAAAAGAAAGCACACTTTTATTATAAGCATGTTAAACTTAATTCAGTATTTCTAGCACGATGCTATTCGGTGAGTTAACCTTTTAGGGAAGCACAAACGAATTGAATGAGACGTTAAATCAACAATAGCAATAATAACCTTTTACTAGGAATACAAGTAAAGAACATTTACGTTTGATGGCTATTTCATCGCCCTAAAAGGTTATTCACTATAGAAGCTTTGCATTCAAATCGACTTGGAAATAACATTTAAATAGATGGGGCAATGTTTATTTGTTTTTTTTCTGCGCAGCGGTGTTTTTTATTACTAAGTCATTATTCGAGCTTAATAGACTTTATTGTTTAGCTTTTACTTTTAATTCGTGCCAAACAACAAGGATAGTTCTGAGATTTTTAAGGCTTCGTTAATAAAGTGCAAACTATTATATCGTTGATAACTTTTAATTTTTCTAGCACTGACGTATACTTTTTAAATAACACAAATGTGGTGCTTATATCATGTATTGCCATAATGAATCAGCATCAGTTGAATCTAAGCGTTGAACAAATTGCATTATTTTGGTTTTAACTAAGCAGATCGTGTCTGAATCGGTCCACACTAAATCTTATTTGGCTGCAACTTTTGGTTTGTAAATAACTAGCTTAGATGTATGTATTGCTTGAACAAATAATACGTAAATGTGTCTATTTTGAATTTACAGCCAGTTATATAAAATCTATTAGATATGCTGAAATCGATTGCATGACTCTAATAAGATTATGAGAGTTATGGCTGATATTTTTTGTAAAGTAGTTATTTAGAAACATGACTCAATAAATAAATACAAAAAATTCTAATATACTGACTTGTTATCCCAATTAATGAAGCTCAATTTAACATGTATTATATAAAACAAAATAAAATTGTCCATTCCTACTGTGCATTTGTACTTTCAACAGTAGTTTTAACGAAAACAAAATTTTAATGGAGTAAGAAAATGATTATAATTGGCTTGTCGCTCGAAAGGAATAAAACCATCCATTTCTTCAATTGAAAATCCTTAGTTATTTTGAAAACTTAATACATAATAATGATGATTCGGACATTTGAATCCTCTGCCACACAAGCGAGTAGGTCATTGATTGATTAAATTGGTATTTACTTGGTAAAACTCCATTTTAATAAAATTACAAAATATTTTTTCTAATTCATGTACGCCAAACGATTCAACAAACTTCTGGAAATCTTTCCACTGCTTATATGACGTAATAATAACATTTTTTGTTGATTTAAAAGCACGGGCTTCACGTAAAAGAATATACGGAAATTCGAATCAGACATATTATGCAGGCAGACTCCTCACATAAACCTGTTAGACTACTTCCGATGTCTGCCCGAGAGGGTGATTTACACTTTGTGAACACCCTTCCAATCCTTGTGTGCCTTCCACCCTAGATGAGGTTGCAGTAAAAGTCACGGGTAATTTATATGAGCTTTTAGTTGGACCTTATTAGTTTATTTGTCACGTTAACTTTATGGTTTTCAAATAATAATCTGTTCACTGTAGTACCTGGCTTCTGAACCATATATAATTTCGATACACAAGAATTCGTGTTGCAATTGCAATTATATATCACAATAAGAATTAAAGTTTATTTTTAATCACAAAAATCATAAGCAAATACATAAAAGTAATCACTTTTAAGGTGTTCACTGTCAATACTTGGTGGAATGGCATTATAATAAAAATAGTAAAAGATTTTTAGTACTTTTTCCACTTAAAATTTATTTGATCAGGACCGGTTTTGCTCCTCACGAGCATTATCAACTGATAAGGAAAATAAATTAAACAGTGCTATTTATACAAGTTAAATTGAAATGAAAAGGTGTAAGCAATTTCTAACAATTAAAAGGATTTACAAATTACATACAATAAAAAAATCATCAATAAATATAAGTGGCAAATGATTTCAATTATAAACACAATTAAAATTTGGGATTTTTTTAAGCAAAATGAAACTCTACATTACTAAAGTGAATAAGTTTTAACATAAAAGTAAATTCTTGTAAAACAAATTTGGTTGATAAACTGCATTAAGAGTCGATGGGAGTGAATATAATAATAGAGTAAACACCCATATAGCGTTTACGCTTATAGAGGAGTTTCCTATAGCGTTTGCGACAGTCCTCCGTTTAGCGATTCCCGATATAGCGTAGTTTTTTTTATATACAACGCTTAATTTTCAAGTTTAAATTAGAATTTTTATTATAAATATATATTTTATTCACTTGCATTGAAAAAATATTTGTCAGTAGCTGTTTGTCCCTTCACATCGCTAGACGTATTATGTTACAGTCGAAACAAAAATTAACGTGACAAGAAAAATGATTGATTAGCTGACTTTGTTCAATTCACCAAATATAATTAAAGAACCTAACATCAAATTTGGTATGAGTAGTCCTATCCCCTATAATAGTATTCTTATAGCAAAGTTCATATCTACGCTAAATAGGGTCGACTGTATACTAGGGCTTGTCAGTTTTCATAAACCGACTTTTTGGCTAAATTTGTGACATTCGAAAACCGATTTTTCAACTTCGTAACCGGTTGTGCCGAATTTACCATAAACGAGTCTATAAACAAAAGGACAGAAAATTTGAATCTTTTATTTGATGCCTTAAAGACCATATGCCCCACAACACTACCCAGCGAAAGGGTATTTTCGATATCAGGATTTTTTTTTACAAAACGATCAGTGGACGCTTTGTGTTTTCTTAAATCATATTTTCTGAGGAGTAATACCAAATAATTTATTGTTGTGTATTATTATGTATATAAATAAACAACATATTTTTTTTCTCTGTTTTAATTAAATTATCTATTTTTTGTAAAAGTCAGATAAAACCGGTTTTCGAACAATATTGACATTCAATAACTGGTTTTTTCATAAGCCCTAATGTATACGTATGTTTATATAGTGCCATTAAGAAAAAAATGAGAAAATTCTCCAAGCAATTTGTCAAAGCATCTTTACCCTGCTAAACTAAATATAACACTTTCTTTATTTCAAAATATAAATTATATAAATACATATTTAATCAGATATTTGAACCCACGAAAATTGTATTTGTAGCCAACTGTGTTAGCCAGTATGTACATATATCGTTTTGATAGTATTAAAAAATATAAAAACTGATAATATAGGTAGCAATAAATTACATTCTATTAATACCCTAAATCAGTATTGCAATTAATGATATTATATTTGATAGTATGCAGCTCCAACAACCATGTAGCATTTATCTGTTTACAAAACACTTGTCTGTGATTGATGTATTTACATTAGGTCTGTTTTAAATTATTAAAACGTGCAAGATCTGGAACTTCTTCTTGGATTAAATAAATATCTCATGAATGTAAACTAACAGGTAAAGATATAGTGTGTTTGCGTCATCGATTAAGTCATTGCGTCTGGGCTTAATAAAAATAAGACTTTTCTCCTAAGATAAATACAGTCGAATATCCACAAGTTTTAGTAGTGAATATGTTTGTGTTTGCAAGACTAAAATTACGTCAAAAACATTACGTAATACTATTTGCCCAGCATAGCTCTGAGATACAATTTATTCAAACAAGATTGCGTTTGTGAAAAAAACTATTTAGCTGTCAATTTATATATATAAAACAAAGTGGGGTTATTTACACCACGTATATCTCGAGAATTAGACCACGGTTTTCAATGATCTTTGCTTTATTAAATTTGTATGGGCCTAGAATAGCAGAATAAGCATTAAAACATCGGAAAAATATCACGAAAAAGAAATTATAAAGAAAATAAATATCTCAGTACAATACGTTTTTTTAAATTTTTCGAATCGAACGCGGAACATGACGTATGCAGTTTATGCTTAATACACTAGGTGGCGTTGGTTGTAAAATTCATTTGTTTCATACTTTGAATTAGAGATGTACCGACGAACTTGGACGAACGTGTCAGAATTTCGAAACTAAATCTTCAATATCCATTTAAAAAAAAACTTTTAGGAATTTATGTTTCATGTTCATCACCGTCGCTAAAATATATACTGAAATGTGAAAAGACAAATGAAAGTACATAAAATCAGAAAGTATGTAAAAAAAAATCAGTATACTTTTCATGTATATTATATTGTTATTGAATACTATCAAATCATTATTTTATTTTTGATCCCCATCTACAGTCAATCCTGTTTTTATGCAATTTCAAAGTAATGCGTTTTTTTAGAAATGCATTTTTTTAAATGTACCATATTTTACGATATATAAAAATGTTAAATATTACATTGAGAGCATATATCGTTGTATTTTGGATAGAATAGAGAGAATCATAAACACAACCGACATTTGAAAAAAAATACGATTTCGGACTGTTTAAATCATGTTGCACCTGCCATCGCTGAATTAAGGCCACCTACTTAAGTGTGTTACAGTCGATAAAACCATTGAAACATCGGTAATATCAGCTGAAATGATTACTTTAGCACACGAGCTTGGTGAAGAAAGGCTTGATACCTTTAGCGAAAATTATATCGACGAATTACTTACAGATAAAGCTATAAGTGACAAAGATGTCAATAATTTAAATTTAATTATTGACAAAAAACCAGAATACAATGACGAACTGAAAGAAATTCTGCGATCATTCACTGCGAAAATAATTGAAAAAGGTCTCCGACTTTTCAGTAAATTAGAAGATCATTTCTTTCTAAATGATTCAAATTCTGATCGCGCATTCAAGTTTCAACGATAACTTTAAAAAAATTATATATGGGTATAACCAGTGCTTTTTTTTGTTGGTGCCGGAACGCACTTTTTTCGAGCATTTTCTAAGAAGGTATATTATTTATTATATATTCGAATATCATTTTGATAGAATTAATGACGGCTTTTCATATAATGCTTAGAAAATAAAACAAAATATACATATTTAAAAATAGAAAAAATAAAATTAAACATTTATTAAAATTTCGAGAAAAAAAGGTGCCGGAACGCCGTTCCGCCGCGTTACAGGGTAAAAAAATCCCTGGGTATAACAAACTGCATAACCAATTAATTATCGAAAAAGAAAATCTGAACAAACTCTGATCACTAATTTTATTGTTAGAAAACAACCATACCATGTGTGGAACATTAAACAAAAAAATAATATTTTTTTCTAATGTAAGATAATCTCATAAATATAATATTGAAGATTTGGAAAATGTTGCGTTTTTTGTTATATTGAGAATTTATATCATTTCGTAATATAAAAATATGAAAATTTAGAATGAACTTTCGTAAAATTATAAAAAAGTATTATTTGAATAATTTTGAAAAGATCCCTGTCACTATGTTGGTGACATGCATTGAGAACAAATTTATCCTAGACCAACACATTCCTTAGCAACGGCCTTTGTTTGACAGTTACTGTCAAACAAAGTAGTCGTTTGTCAACATTGTGAAGATGTAATTTTATTATTTAAAATACAGTGAAATAAAGAGGTACTAGCTATGCCAAGTACTTCTAAACCAATTCGTAAGAGTGCTTGGAATGATTTTCTAAGAGTCTTTCAGTTCTGTGAACATGAAAAATCTGAAAAAAAACCAATAATTCCCTTCGGGTCGACATCATTGAATCACTTCAAACTGTCAATGGCGTAGTATGCCCAACATTTTGTGCTGCATGTCAATAGCTCAATTTGCTTAAAAACTATACTCATTGGGACATGACAATCGCTGAAGCAATTGTTTCTGCATCTCCAAGTCAGATACGCACATTATTTGCTATCATTATTTTGATATGCTTCCCATTGAATCAACGAGAACTGTGGAACAAGTACAAGAATGACATGTCCGAAGACACTTTACACCAAATTCGCGTCAGTTCAGGGAATCCCGATCTCGAGGTGAATGAGGAGATACATAACCAGGCGTTGCTTTTGATCGAAGATATGTGTTACCTCATGCGCTGCATGATGCGTCGCCAGATCAAAGAATGAACGACGCTTTCAATCGAGAATCGGAACGTAAACGTGAATATGATCGAGATGCATTGAACCAATCACTTCGAACGAATGTACCTTTGTTGAACCCCCAACAGAAAGTGTACGATACTTTAATGAAGGCAATTGATGAGGGAAATGGTGGCTTATTTTTCCTCCGCATTGGAAGCACTCAACTGAACTATGAAAGATCAGCGCAATGATTCTACTATCTGGTGATTTTCGCCAAATACTACCAGTCATTTCAAGATCGACCGATGCCGATGAAATAAACGCTTGCCTTAAAACATCGACTCTGTGGCGCTATGTGAAGAAACTTCAGCTAACGACAAACATGCGAGTTGTATTTCTAAACGACCATCTGCCGCAGATTTCTCCAAGCATTTGCTGACTATCTGTAACGGCCGTGTTCCTGTTGACGAATCGAACGGATTGATTTCGATTCCACCGAATTTTTGCAATTTCGCCTCATCGAAGGACGGCTTCATCAACAAAATGTTCCCAAACATCTAATCACAAAAATCGCAATTGGTCGAGTGAACGAGCAATTCTTGGGGCTAAGGAAAAACATATGGATCATTTAAACTTCACAATTCAAAATCAAATCGTTGATCTACTGCATTACTTTAAATCTATCGACTGTACCACGTGAATAACATCAATGTAATTTAAATACTTTTCATTTTGAATTTTGAACAATTATTGAACTTAATTCATTTTGAGTATTCATTCAACTGAACTTAATTCAGCCAACACAACATTTATTGATTCTGAGGCGGTACGAAGTTCGTCGGGCCAGCTAGTTGCAAATAAAAACAATAATTTATGGTGCAACGATCGAATGTATTTTTTTAAATCACTTCAATTTTCGATTGTTTTTGTTTTTTGTTTTACGAATATTTTCTGCTATATCGTACAGTCAATATCGACTGTGGAAAGGAAAAAGGACGTAACCCTCAATTTTCCAAAACAGCTTTTTTTCGATAATCACAATGTATACAACTTGACACACATTCTATTAAAAGGATGGAAGCTGAAATTGCCAAATAAGTATCTAAATTTAGCTTTTAAGTTAGAAAAAGGTGACCTTGTAAAAAATTAAAACCAAGAAAAAACACTGAAATAAAGGTTTTTCCGAGACAATTTCTTTAATAAATATTAGGTTATGTCAATAAAACACCAGTTTAGAAGTATCCGTGCACTTCAAGGTTGCGTATAATTCATAATTTGCATATGTCACAAAATCATCAATACACGTTTTTTGAACCTCCTGTAAAA
Source organism: Himalopsyche anomala (assembly GCA_031772345.1). Taxonomy (NCBI): domain Eukaryota; kingdom Metazoa; phylum Arthropoda; class Insecta; order Trichoptera; family Rhyacophilidae; genus Himalopsyche; species Himalopsyche anomala. The sequence goes on from CM062827.1 coordinate 24,668,479, forward strand.
TTTGAAATGTGTTGGTTACGTCTTTTCTTCTTTCCACAGTCGATATGATTGTGAAGCAGCTTAAATAAATAATATCAAAATTCCATATAATAATATGTTAATAACATAAAAAATAAATGTGGCTTAGTTAAAAAATATTGTTTTTTTTTTATCCTAACAATAGTCACGAAGATGTTATATATGTATATGTTTATATATCGCCATTTCAATACTACAGTATGATTCCAGATATATTTATATAGATATAGTCTAAAAGTTAGGCCTATATTTAACAACAATAATTGAATAACATTTATCTACATAAAAAAATATCAAATCAGAGTTACCTAGATGTAGTATGAATGTATATCTATAAATATATATGATATATATTATACATACATGAAAAAATACCTGATAGTGCAGTTATGCACAACCACTCAATACTTTACGACTTACATCACCCGTTCTCTCCTCCACGTTATGTTTACCTATTTAATAAATAGTTTTGACCCCTGCTTTAAGCGACTTCCATAATAAAGACAGTTTGTCACGTGACATATTTACACACAATCGTGAAATTGATAAATTCTAGCTAAATAAGCGTTTCAAAACATCCCAGTTGAATTAAATAAGCATTTCTTATTTTTATATTCCACTAACTGTTGTCTGTTAAAAAAAAAGAGCCAGTGGCGTGTTTTTTTATAAATAAATTTATTTCTACCAAAACGCACTATTTTTTTTAAATTTATTACAGCATTATATTTTACAGCATTAACAAAAAGTAAAAGATTAATATCATCATTTCTTTTTTTGCCATTTTATAATTTTCAATTTGAGAGTTATTATTTGAACATTTAATCACCTTTTAATTTTCAATATAAGATTTTAAAAAATCTAATGTTATTATTTATGTATTTCAAGTCTTTTTTGTTGAATAAAATTTTCAAAAATAGTAAATTGTTTTGTTTGAGATTTATCAATGTATTGTAAGAAAATGAGAGGTTTTTGTTTAAACACGTCACTGGCTCCCTTTATATTACATACACTAAATTATTAGTGTAATAGTATAACAAAGAATGCCTTAGTAAATTGGTATTTTTAAATTATATTCAACTTGTTTTTATCAATAACACGAATGTTTTCAAATGAATCACTTTTTTTTCTTATTAATGGAAGTCGCTGAAGACCGTTTCACTCCCGTATTTTTTAGATAGAACGATAATAATGTCAACATGTTTATAATGTATTTCAAACAGTAAATTTTTTGAAATTCTACATTGGTAAACATAAATCATTCAAGCAGTTATCCATTTTCTACCGACAAGATAATAAAAATAAATTCGAATAGATTTGGTAAAAGCATTGCGTGTCTCACTTCCTATGCCACAATATGATTTCTCATCTAGTCCAGCGAATTGAAAATCTTCAAAGATATTATATCAAACACTATTTATACTGGCATCATTCCAATTCCTTTGAAAATTCAATATAAGTGAAAGAATAAAGATGTATTCCAATAAAACACCGTCTAATTAATAATTTTCAAGCAATTTTTATACCGATAGTAAGCAGACCGGAATGTGGTTAAAATTAGATGGACCGCTAACCACAAAAACAATAATTTATCCGTAAAAATTTACGCTATGTTTCCCTTTATCAATAAAATTATGTAGGCATAAAATGAAGCTACATTATTTATTAGTTTTAAATTTTGCTTTTGGTATGGTATAAATTTTTTTGTATGAAATACTATTTTTGATTAAATTAAATTTAATTATAATACTTCAACCAGTGATAGACAAGTAAAGGCTTATGGTGCCTGCCACAAGTATAAATTAATATTTCGAACCGCGTCTACCGCCTTCTACATCATATTCTCTAAATTAAGACAAATATCTTATTAACATAATTTTGTTAATAAAAACACAATAATCCTTTGTACTTCATTCCACTTTATTTAATATGTCAGGACCGGTTTCGCTCATTACGAGCATCGTCAACTGATAAGAAATATAATTTAACAGTGCTATTTATACAAAAATGAACAGTTATAAACAACAATTGGCATTGAAAAGAAAATACCAATTACATTAAAAGTGATTCTAAAATAGCACAAAATTAAACATTTTAATATTTCTTATCAGTTGACGATGCTCGTAATGAGCGAAACCGGTCCTGACATATTAAATAAAGTGGAATGAAGTACAAAGGATTATTGTGTTTTTATTAATATAATGCCTTTCCACCAAGTATTGACAGTGAACACCCTAAAAGTAACATAATTTTGTTTTATATTCGAGACAGACAGATTGGGAGCCAAGTTATATCAATCAATATATCAAGGTGATGCTTGAGTAGAGTGACATCTGGTAACTTGTTACTTAAGGGTGTTAATTGCAAATAAATTAATACTTACGCCAAATACCATAGTATTCTATTTAGTGGATATTGAATGTGTTTTAAACAATAAATGATAATGTGTCAATTTAATACACGTGTTTTGCACTTTTAGTATTTTCATCGTCAGCAAAGTGGAAAGGCGTTGTATTAAAAAAATGGAACACTTTTTGCACAAATTACACACATATTTATTAGGACTATGATCAGTTTTGGTTATCATGAGCATTTTTTCTCAGTGTATTAGCTGAAAATAAATAAATGTGGTATTAGTACATTAGAGTGTTTTATTTTTTGACACATGCTTTGATTGAACTATAGACGATAAATCATTATTTAGAAATGCAAGATCAAATATTTTCAAAACAATAATGAGGCTAATTTAATAAAAATCAAATTCCACAATCATCCACGTTGGGAAGTGCTCCTTGACATCTTAGTCTCCAAACAGTCCACGCTGAGAATCCTTGAATATTATAAATCAAATTGGCGCACCTAGCTGCCACTACTATGTCATCTGAAAGAAGCTCTGAAATGGTAAAAAAAATGTTTTATATTTAGACTTTTTTACCATGTCTACTCCCGATGAGGAGCTTCTACTCGAATATATCTTAACAAGTGTTTTTGTATAAGAATTGAATTTTACTCAGTTTTTTTAGGAGAGTAGAGATAAAAGTAAAGTGCAAGGACAGAACAAGAAGTTAGCAAATCGCTATCACTACGGACCATTTTTAAAATTTTATAAGTAGTGAGAGAGAATTTTTCACATAACAGATATCAACGTCTTCGAACTAAAATCCAAAAATCTATTGAAAAATCTGTCTGCACTGGGACTTTAACCCGTGAGCTAAGCAACCGAACTAACGACGCTAACAACTCGAGCACAGACCAGACCCGACAATGTTTTTCACGAGATGTGTAAAAATTTGCACTTTTTGTCAGAGTAAATGCAAACAAATGATTTCCTGTCAAATTGACGACATCTTTTATTTTTATTTTTTCGATGGTATTTTTATTTGATTGATTTATAGACTTGACATTATCAACACTTTTATTGGTAGTTGAAACAAAAATATAACGTTATAAAGGTTTTTTTTAATTAATTTTCACTTACGTTCACACGAAATATTGCACCCGAGTCCTACAAATCCAGATCCACACCACCAGCGATTGTTGATTTGGAAAAGGCCGTAATCTATGGATCCATCATCATTTGGAGGTCCAACGGCAAAAGTATTACCACTACTTTCTGCTTGGACAACGCAAACCCCTTTTTAACAAAAATATTGCATCACTCTTTTGGCAAGAAAAATATTTAAATAGAAAAATCAATCGATATTGAATATTAATTAGTTTTTTTCCTGTACTTAAAAAACAAAAATTGTTAGAAAAAAATGTTTTTTAAAAAAATAATACAACTTACATGTAGGGATAGACCACCTGGGGAATCCTTGCCATGTAAGTTCCCTTGCGATATCACATCTTTGAAGGATTCTAGCTGATGACAAATTACTTAAAAGAACTAAGAGTGCAAATATTATCAAGAACCTCATGTTTCTCTACTTAGTATATTCAAGTAACACAACGAAAGAAAGTGATTGCATCTATATATTAAATATTTCAATGTACATATCTTTTATAGAAAAGTCAAGCAAATAAACAATATATATCCTATTTGCTGTAGAGTATTAAAAGGATTACACTTACCTCATTTCACTTTATCACTGGCACCTTTTATTTATAATAATACAAATAAAATGTATAACGTGTATTTCAGTTTTTAGAATGTGAAAGTTATAAAGGCATGACTTTATAAACAGCTTACTTGATAATCAGGTTTTAATACAAAATTTGAGGTAACCAAATATGTTGATAACTTTAGAAGTATTTTTTAAAAAGGGTCTATATCCGTATTAGACATTTTTTCAGTTACAAATTGCTGCTTTGGTTATCAACCGGTTTGTAAAAAACTCGTGCCTTTAATAAAAATGTATTACAAAGAAGAACACATTTTCATAGTATTTAGCCATACGGATATGCGTTGCAACATTTTAAAGTCGATTCCAAATCAAAAAATTGAGAGTTCTTTATTAAAAAACACTATGTAGTTAAAGCATTTTTAAAAAACTAATATGACGTTGACATAATCACTCAGTGTGACGAGATATCACATAAAATTGTTCGTGCTTAAAACGTCAGAGACGAGTTATCACGTCAATTACTAATTAAATCAATATTTTCGAATTATAGCCGGCGTGCTAGGTTATTACTATTAATTATCTACGGCAGCTAAAAGGCTAAAACACAAGATTATATTTAAATAACCTGGTTTTTTGAGAGCAGAATTAAGTTAAATGTTCTTAGAAAATCAGTAGAAAACTCTATTTTATAATATACATCAAAGATACACATTGATTATAGCAATCGGAGTTTGGTTAAAGATAAAACCTTTATTATTTCCGCATACTGTATACTTTGTTTTGCTTTTCATATATTATGTTGGATTGTTTGATTCACAGTATCGTTATCATTTGACGTTATGTGTTGACTTGTTTGTCATAAAAATAAGATAAATATAGTCATATTATGTATGTTATACATATATAAAATTTCTCTTTTAAAAAAAGTAATTTCTTTCCTTCACTTGAAAAATATATTGCTTTGTAAAATTGTATTTCTTGGTAAGTAAAATAATATTAAATGGAAGCCAGTGGTTATTGACGTTATATAAAAAAAATATAACACCTTTATTGCAATTCTATACTTTATTTTTTAGATCTCAACCGGTTTCACTCTTGGCTAGCATTATCAACTATAGCATTTTTTATGTGTCTTATTTTTTAAAATAATGCCTTTCCACCAAGAATTGACATTTTTTATTTTTATAAATATACTGCCTTTCTACCGATTTTATTAAAAATCTATCTATCTACATAAAAAAAATGCAATTGGATGATACATAATTTGCATTCTCTTATGTTTCTAAAAAATCTTATATGTATACCGATTGTGTCGAAATTCCCTACGCTTAATTCTGACATAGTTACTGTTTATTTTTTATCTGTTTTCTGAATTGGAATGCTTATTGAAGTTGACGAATAAGCTCATTTTAAAGAAACCGTATATCTATCACATTTTTTTTTTGTTTTTGTGTACCAGAAAGTTTTTTTTTTGGGAGAATGCCAAATCAACCACACCGTGTGCGGTTCAAATAAAATGCATTATTTTTTTTACATTAAAGCACTTAAATTCAAATAAAAAATGCATAATAAATCATTCAGATTTTCATTAATATTTTCGATTAATTAGGCGATAGAAAATTATTTCTAAAATGGTATTAAATTAATAATTTTTAAGTACTATTATTGTTTGAATCTAACCCTTCCCAGGGTCCAGTATAAATAAAAAGCCCCAAACTCCATTTTGTAATTTGAAAAACAAACCTCTAATAAACACCCTATTTAAAAATGATATTAGAATAGCATCAGTTAACGATAGTATTTTTTCAATTCATCAGTTCTTCTCAAATAAAAACCATATAAAATTATCAAAATTTTATTAAACATATGATATATTTGTATACATATGTATGTATCATATAAAATGGTCATTATTATCAATTTACACCACCCAAGTGGCTGGTAAATACAATTATTTTAAATGTTTTAAGCAAATAATTAAAAATCAGATATTAAACAGTAAAAAGGCTGATAGTTCCAAAATAATCATGACATATACATGTTTGGTTTTTTAATATTGATGTATGTTTATAATCTGCAATCGGAAAGATTCGGAAGAGTTCCCTGGCATTTTGATTTCCAACCGTTCCAAGCAGAGAATCCATGACGAGCATATACCATCTTTGCACAGTTACATGCCTTTGTTATGTCATCAGTAAGCAAGCCTATAAAACGAAATACGATTTAATATTTGACTATTGTCTTATCTATTCGTCACCTTAAACTCGTTGTGTTATTGTTCGGTACTTAAAATGACATATTATGTGTCATTCCTGTTTTAATACTTGACTAGGGTTCAATACACTTTTACCAATTTTTGAGGTTTCATTTATTTTTTATTGTCGAATAAATTCTACTTACTTTCACAAGACACTTTGCAGTCTCCGCCCGCTGAGCCATTTTTACACCATATTCTGTTGTTACACTGAAACGGTCCATAATCTCGTGAACCATTTGGATTGACTGGACCTACAGCTGCAGTATTTCCGCTGCATTCAGATTGCACCAAACAAACCCCTAGAAGAAAATAAATTGATAGGCTTAATTCAATATTATAATTAATTTAATACTCTGAAACTGTTGTTCAGTGATGAAATAAGGGAAAATCGTCACCTTTGCAAATGTATCACTTATTTTACACATTAATTTAAGTTTTACACAAAATTAGTAAAAACACAATATTCCTTTGTACTTCATTCCACTTTATTTAATATGTCAGGACCGGTTTCGCTCATTACGAGCATCGTCAACTGATAATAAATATAATTTAACAATGCTATTTATACAAAAATGAACAGTTATAAACAACAATTGGCATTGAAAAGAAAATACCAATTACATTAAAAGTGATTCTAAAATACCACAAAATTAAAATGTTTAACACATCTAACATATAATTAAAAAGTCATCTCAGATTAATAAATTTAGAATGGGGATTGAAAGTAATTACAAACATAATTAAAATTTGGGAATTCTTTGACAAAGTGATACAATGAAAATAATGGCATTTATAATGACATTAATGACATTAATGACATTTTCAAACGACTCAAAAAATAGAAGTTAAAAAAAATACTGCAATAAATACACAACAAACATCATTTGAAAAAATATTAATAAAACAGTTCCACTTATACATTATTTCGCCTAATTGAATTTGGCTGTATCTGATTATTAAATATTTTTTAAATATTAATGTGAATAACGGTTTTCAAAATTCGGTCAAAAGCTAATGGAAATTAATTATTCTTACATGAAGGCAGCAAGTTTTTTGGAAAACCTTGACGTTGAAGTTCTTGGGCTATTTGACATTTGGACATGATTTTCCCTGACACAATGTGTAGGTTAATAATACACGCAAAAATAGTCAGTATAAAAAACTTCATTTTGAAATATTTTTTTAATCAATAATTTAAATGATACTTCTTTTTGCTGAATGATAAATACAGCAAAATTGCATCCTTTTATATAAAAATCGTTAATTTAAAATAGCATTAAATACATTTAAAACACACTTTTCTCAAATTTAGCAAATAACGCAGAACAATACATGTACATATCCGATATATCAAGCATTCAGTCAATATCATAAAAGATTTGTAATGTTTACACATTTAAACTTGAATAAATACACGAAATGTTAAATATCACTAAATATACACGCAAGATACTGACATCATTTTTATTTATTTTTTTATTGTAAAAATAAAATGCAGCAGTAATATTTTTTAAATGAATAATAATAATGGTATTTTAGAAAAAAAATGAGAACCAAGTGAAATTCAAAAAATATTTATTTAAAGTTTCCAGTAAATTTTAGATGACATCTTAATATTAAATTGGCATATAAGTAATTGCCTATTTCAATAAAACCAAAAAAAAACATTTTTTCTATATCGTTGTTTTTTAAGAAAATAATAATGTTTTATCCATTTCAATCTTTAAGACAGCAAAATGTTTTTATAAAAATCATGATTTATTGTCAAAAAATGAGCTGTGTGATTTGATATCATCATTGATTTGATTTCAAAAAGTTTTGTACAAAACGATATAATAGATAATCAACGCGTGAGATCAATACTAGTGCATCCGATCCCGGGATCCCGTTCAATTTTATGATCCCGAAATCCCGGGATTGACATGGTCGTGATCCCGGGATTTCGGGATTGAAAATTTTTGAGCAAATCCCGAAAATTTATAGGATTTTGGAATTGGAAGAACTACAAAAAAAACGATTTTCGAAGAAAATCTGGGGAAAAAGTATAGCGAATTGAAGATTTCAAATTCCTCGGTGAGTTTAAAAAAAAAAAGGAAGTAAAACGAGTTTCGGAGACAATCTGGGGAAAAGGTATAGCAAATTGAGAATTCAAAATTTTTCGGTGAGCTAAAAAAAAAATGAGTTTCTGAGACAATCTGAGAAAAAGTACTGCGAATTGAGGATTTCATACTCCTCGGGGGGCTAAAAAAAAACGACTCGCCAAAACTTTCAAATAATACACTATTCCACGTTTAGTGCCCAATCCCGGGATCCCGGGATTCCGGGATTGAAAATTAGTCAATCCCGAAATCCGAGATTTCAAAAAGGCTCCGGGATTGGATACCCTAGTCAGGACCACGTGTGCGATATAACAACACAATCCAAATTAGCTCTATAATTTCCTCTTATAAGTCCTCCTTCGTCATCCCATCGAATTTGTAAACATCTTGAATATTTGCTTTGGATATTGTTTGTGGCTGGTTCATCGTTTTTGTGTAACATTGCTATGAAAAACGCAATACTTTTTTTTGACAATGTACCGTTCTTGTTGCGTTTCATAATCAAATCGAAGATGTTAATACGTCTTTGTGTGAATTAATTTATTAAAGATTTTTAGTTCACCAATCCTGGGATGCCGCTCAATTTAGTGATCTCAAAATTCTGGGATCATGATAGTAATAATGCTAGGATTTTGAGATTGAGGACAAGTGAAAAAAATCGTTAAATCTCAGCTAACAAGCAAAAATTATTGAAATCCGCCAGTGAGCTAAAAAAAAAAGGTGTGTTACCTTCTTTTGTAAATATTTTTAAGATCTCTCAATTTTTTACTTTTTTCCCAGTGTCGGGATCCCGAAAATCCACATCCTAAATAATTGTGAATACCGAAATTCTCCAAAAATCTCAAACAATTGTACACGATATTATGGTGAATGATCAATCCCGGGATCCGAAAAATTGTGAATGCCAAAAAGAGTCCGAAGTGGGATGATTTTCTACTAAGCTGTTTTAATTTTTTAAACGTGATGCATAAAATATCCCTTCCACATTTTTGTGCTTTGACGATTCATATTTAATATCATTTTGATGAATTAATCGTCACCAACTATAGAACGACCAGAGATTTTTATGTTTATTTAAGATTTCTTTACACAGCACGATGTTACGTTGAGTATTACAATTATTTAAGAATAAAGGTACGTACATCAGTTTAAACAATTTATAAAAAAAATGTTTAATTTAGTAGAAATAACCCTGTATGAATTTGTATCTCCATCAAATAATGCCTACAATATGCTAACCCGATCCTGATCTGTAATAAATTATGTTAACCAAATAAAAAAAGTTCTCCATTTTATTTGGTACTTCTAAAATATTTTTTTAGCTAAAGATTTGTTTTTTGTCCTATAAAAATGTCGAGGCATTTAAGAAAACCTAATATTTTTTTAAACAAAATACAACATTAATATTGTACAGCTTAAAATTTCGACTGAAGGTGCTTGGTGGAACTTCTAACTACACTACCACATGTTTTGCCATTAACGACCCGGGTGTCGCTTTTCGGTATATTTATGCGTTCTAGTGCGCAAATGAATCTGAACTGACGATCGATAAATAAGTGTATCATTTATATAAAAAAAAAATATGTATATATATATATATTGACCTCTAAAACAAGTAATTGTTATTGGTTAAAGTTATTGATGACAATATGGATTGATTTTTATGACATTCAATTAGTTAGGGAAATAGTCACATACAAATACAATCTCTTTTTTCAGTCTTTGTCTTACAGTCACTTCTTTGAAATAACATTTAATTATCATGAAAAGCCTACTGATTTAAATGTTGAGTATTTTTATATTATTTTGATCGCTTGAAAATATTTTTTTTTAAATCAGCGAGCAGCTTATCACTTCTACTAGCTTTATCCTGCTATCCATACTCTCTTCGAAAAAACATCCGTAAACTTAATTAAAATATATATGCTGTACACTGGAGCGGGCGTGGTTGTAAAAAAAACATATTTAAATTATCATTTTGATATTTTGACACTGCACACCTAAAACCTTTTCAATGTCTGTGTCCAATGAGAAAAAAATAATTATCATACAAAAAAAAATGATTATCAGTAATATTTTTGAGAATCATTCTAATTGATCTAACTCATCTTATAAACTTTATTTTTCACTTATTAAAACTTTTTTGTAGATCTGTTTTTACAATTAATAACAAACTGTAATGATAATGGTAACACAAAAACGTAAGTCGGTCAACTTTTCTAAGCCAGTAGTCATTAATAAAGATAATCAAAATAGATATTTTTTCAGTTTTTCGATAGGTTATTAACAATTAGATGAAAGTCTTATCTTTCTGTCTTTGAAAGTATTTTTTTGTGACGAGTGTATTACATTCATTGTTTAAACAAACGAGATATTAAAATTTAAATGATTATTTTACAAATTTTTGTGTTGTTTATATAATAATCTAACTAACCAGAATATTTAGGGCCTCTGAAGCTTATTATGTATAACATAAAAATAATAATATTTATAGTGGCTTGGGTGCCAATAATAAACCTTATTAATCGATGGTAATTTTTAAAAAGTATATCAGTTTTTTTAACCTACTAAACATGGTAAATTTAAAAAAAATATTTGGAAAATAAAAAACACCAAAAATTATTAACTTGTGTAAGTTTATTTTAAAATCACGTATTTTGGAAAGTTTTTAAAAATCGTAAACAAAATTCTGTTTTTTCAACAAAAGTTGTAATAAAACATATTTTTTTCACGCTGGTATGTTTATATTCCGCAATCAGAAAGGTTTGGAAGAGTTCCCTGGCATTTCGTTTTCCACCCGTTCCAAGCAGCGAATCCTTGGCGAGCATGTATCTTCTTAGCACAGTTACATGCCTGTGTTATGTCATCAGTGAGCAAACCTAAAAGAGGAAATATGAAATTAAGCATAATACATTTAATGCATTAATCATTATTAGGAAAATGTAATTCATTACATCAAATAAACGAGAATAATAAAATTAAGCAAGACTCGCATTTACAACGAAAACAATGAAAATTGTTCGATCCTATAGATGGGTGAGACGTTTTGAAATTCAGTATGTCTTATAAGTTTGTGACTTTAAATTTTCCAACTACACACATAATGAATAAAAAAACTTTATAGAAAACAATCCGGTGAAGAAATAATTCTGGTAAATTAAATGTTTAACAGTAGTCTCAATTTTTTTATAAAATTACTTTAATATGACTTGAATACTACAATACAAACCATGAATATCAAATACATCATTTTCACATTTTTTATAGTTAGCCAAGCCGATTCCGATCATTAATTAGATGTATTATATTATACAAATTATATTAAATCGTATAAAAAAAGGAATTTCCTTCTTTAGAAATATTATGTCTTTTCGCTTTGAGTTATTATTCAAAATTTTAAGGTGTATATAACAAACTGATATTAAAAATAGTTCTTTTCCGATATTAAAAACTGGTTTGTATAATAAAGTTACAAAAGCTTACAACGTAGTCGTTTTTAGTAATAAAAATGTAAACCACAAAAACCAAGCAAATACAATACGGTAAATATGATAAAATTGATTGAATGTTTTATTTTTAACTATCACTGTCAACTCTTTCTGTTATAATTCGGTTCTTAAAAGAACAAACATCGAATTTTAAATCAATGGAGTAAGTTATTGTTTTAATGCGTTGTTAAAAATCAAATTGTGTCAAACGGCGTAATGAATTGTTCTATTGTTATAACATAATCGTTTTGCAGCTATTTTTTCAATTTCTAATCCATTTAACTTACTTTCACAAGCCACGTTGCAGTCTCCACCTGCGGAACCTTTTTTGCACCACGTTCCGCTGTTACACTGGAAAGGTCCATAGCCACGTGAACCATTTGAACGAGGTGGGCCGACAGTCGCAGTATTACCGTTGCATTCAGCTTGCATCAAGCACACCCCTAGAAAAAGAAGACACCAATAAGCATGGATTAATATTATTTAAAATGCACCGAATATTTCTTAACTCTTTCGTTGCCAATTGCGCGTTTACGAGCACATTATTCCCGTGCATGTAACGCCAGCCATAGTAAAGACGCAAGTTTACGCGCTGTTCTTTGTCACTCGATATCTATCCAAAGACGATGGTTAAAAATAATTTAATATTTTTAATAATTTAATAATTTACACGCACAGTGGCATCTGTTTTAATCATGATGTAATAGTATGACATGAATAATTATAAATTATTATTCTCAATACTGCGCAACAGAGGCCCTATGTATTAAACCTTGTTTTAAGACATACCACACGGTAGAAGACTATTGAGTTTTTTTCGTTTCATTGTGTTTTATATAATTGTAATATTAAACTTACATACACATACGATTACTGTTCACATATGATTATGCTCGCGACTTTTTCTTGATTTAACAAAGATTTATTTTTAGGTTTTCATTATTTGTATTCAACCGTTGCTTTTATTTAGCAACGGTTGAATACAAATAATGAAATGTGCGGTTATACAGACGTTACAATAAATTTTAAGATATTTTCGTAAAGCTATGACAAACCCTTCTCTGCGTTCAGTAGAAAAGCATAAATTCTTTTATTTTGTAATTTATAAATTAAGAATAAGAATCAATCTAAGTATATTTATAAACATTGCAATTCTACTTCTGATTTTACTTTTCAGAGAAGGCAAAACAAGTGACACATTTTGTAACACAAAATGTGGAATAATACATTTGTCATTTTTTTTTTATATTATGACAAACTCTATTCAATAATAATTTAACCAACTTCTATAAAGAAAGATTAATAGACAAAACAATTGTTAATTCGCATTAAGATACGGCTCGTATTTTTCCAGTCAGAATTTATATAACATTGGTCAGAATTTATATTAAATGGTCATAATCTATTGGACAGTTTAAATAGTCACAATTTAAATGAAATTGAAAAAAAACCTAACTAACCTTACCAAAACGGTTATAAAATATATAGACCGTATAATATTTTTATTCTGACCAAAAATTGATTTCAATTCTGACCATTTAATTTGTTCCCTTAAGATACAACGTTGAATGTTTGTAATATGCTGTAATATACATTGAAGGTGGAGACGGTAGAATAAATATAACCGGTACGCATTCAAAAGCGGTAGGTGATGTTTTGTGTTTTGAAAACGTGAATGGATAACTTTAAAAATCGTTTTTTTGTATCCAAATTGTATAATTAATTTAATAAAAAAAATGTTCCTAATTTGTTAAAGTTTAAAAAAAAAATCCTCAACCCAACTCCTTATCCGGACCTGTAGACTTGGTAGAGAATGGGATTCTTACTTTTTTAGGAAAATAAACTTGAGCAACCAGTTTTCGTAATACAAATTATTATGTTGATATGTTATTAAAAGAGCTTATATTCTCAACATTTGAAATGCAAATAGTCTACCAATTATAGTGATTATATTACAAATATCATTGTATAAATTAAATATCATTTTTTTATGTTCTTACTTACACATGTTTATTCGATTGAATTCGCAAATTCGTTGTTTGTCAAACAATAATGTTTAGTCATTTAAAGGCGTGATTCTTTGTATTTTACTTCATGTAATTTTTAAAAATATTATTGTTTTTACATATTTTTTATTAGATTTTCGTCAAATTCACTGATAAAATGATATCAGCCATTTAAAAAGACATAATAATTTTAAATTCGTTTAAAAATGTTGCAAAATCTGTAATAAAAAGACAGTTATGAAAAAAAATCACACGCATTTTCAAAAATGAAATGTAGACAATTTATTATGATTTAGTTTAGTGCTTGTGTGTTAAAATGCAGTCAACTCCCAATATTGCTGATACAGCTTCAGCGATTATTATAAACCAGAATATTTCTATCAGCCTTACCTTCTCATTATCTATACGTCTACCGGCTAGCAAACAATGAAATGCTGCCCTCATATAACTGTTAGTCCTTTTACTACAAATACAGACAACAGTTATTTTCCAATAACGCGTGGTACTGGTACGAGTGGTACTACTGTACACGCTGCACAAGAAATGTATTTTATTGAATAAAAACGTTATTTTGTTTCAATTTTTTGCCAAAAATATCTGTCAATATATTATTAATACTACTAAATCGATTTAACTTGACATTCAATATATTATACAGAACAGAAAAGATCTTGTGCCATACATTAGGAATTTAATCAGTTGAGACCCACCCGTTCGGTCGTCATTGTACGTATTGACTTATTTAACGTATCCAATTTGATAAGTCCAACAGGATTGACATTTTGTCATTTCTGAATATTTTCAAATCTTGTGACTTGTGTCCCGATTTAAATATCTTAGTGTACCAATAAGGCTATCTACAATAATAAACAGCCATGATAAAAAGTTTGACAGAAAGACAATAATTTATTATATTGATAATTATTCTACCCGAGTAGGTTGTCCCACTATCATCCATGGTATGTATGCAGTCGGTGTTTTGCTGCCGTCTTTTATAAATGAATCACAATCAAGAAAGCAAAAAAAATCCTACTCGTCTTCTTGACCCAAAGTTTGAGTAACTAAGATTTAGTGATAGTTTCATTTGTATCCATGTTTAAAACAATCACCTCTTTCTAGAAATAGAACATTCGATCAGGTAACCGATTTAGAGAACAGTTCATGAGCTCTTAGCACTCGGCTAAAGAACCAATAAATAAGTGAAATTTCTTTTCTTTGCAATGATTTTATTTACTTAACAACTGTTTGACATAATATTTTTGTGAATACACTTTTTTAAATAAGGATTTAGTCAAAGATTTTCACAGTTTGCAGTCAGCGAGGCTTGGTAAAGCTCCTTGGCATTTGGATTTCCATCCATTCCATGCAAAGAACTTATGACGGGCATAAATTTTCTTTGCGCAAGTTGCAGCTGTTGTGATATCGTCAGTAATCACACCTAAAAAATGTTATAAAAAATCTGTAAACATTGTTTGGATATTGCTTTTTTTCTGAAACAAATCGGAAATTCTGAGCACATTTAACACTCAATCATAATAATGATAATAAATAACATAGGATGATTAAAGAGCTCTTTTAAAATTAAAAAAAAATATATCGGCTGTGGAAAGGAAAAAGGACTTAGCCCACAGTTTTTTCAAAACATGTTTTTTTCGATATTCACAATGTATCAAACTTGAAACACGTTCTATCAAAAGGATGCAAACTGAAAATGCCGAATTTTTATCTTAATTTAACTTTTAAGATTGAAAAAGATGACCTTGTAAAAAATTGATACCAAGAAAAAAGGCTGAAATAAAGGTTTTTTCTCGACAATTTCATTAACTTATATTAGATTGTGTCAATTAAACACCAGCTTATAAGTCTCCGTGCACTTTAAGGTTGTGTATAATTCATAATTTGCATCATCAAATCATAAAAACAAGTTTTTTGTGCCTCCTGTAAAATTTGGTATGTGTTGGATACGTCCTTTTTCCTTTCCACAGTCGATATAATATAAATATAACATAAAATATATTTAAAACAGTAAATCTCTACTTTATAATTAACAATTTTTCAGTAATTGCCCAGCTTATCTTTAGTAATAATAGTAATATTATCACTTATATATAATCTTATTATAATTGTTATTGCAATTTAAAATACAATTATCAGTTTATGTGGTTTAGTTGTAAAGAGCTTTGCTATAACGACCAGATGGGTCTGGGTTCAATTCCCGGTATGGTCAATATCTAATTTAGATTATTTTCAATTTAAGTTTGAGATCTTGGATGTTTGTGGTACCAATTCTCCTCGAGTTTATACCAAATAACTTGACGAAAATTCTCATCGGGTTAATCTCGTATGATCTTCAAACATCACAAAATATTTGGCGCATTGGCATATTTTTTTAATTAAAAAAATACGTTTTTTCCATCTCTGAAGCCAATAAGAATGGTATGAACTTTGAATGGAGAATTTGAAAATTTTGTTTTTTAATATGAGATTTCATATTTTAACGGAAAATATATTAGCTGAACAATCTTACTATCATGGCCCCCTTTCATGATGAAATTATATAGTGAACGTAAAGAGGTGGACATTAACAATTTGTTTAGATGTGTATCAAAAGAAATAAAGAGTTAAGTTTTTAAAATAACAGCTTGGGTAGGAGATTATTTGGTTAATCTAACTATCTGTACTTACTTTCACACGACACGTTGCAATCTCCACCAAGTCCACCCATTTTGCACCAAATCTTGTTATTTATTTGGAAAAGTCCATAGTCACGTGATTTATTTTTATTGACAGTTCCAATAATTCCAGTGTTGCCACCACTTTCAGACTGGACCAAGCAAACCCCTATAAAATTAAGAAATACATATTTATAAAAAATGTCGTTTTCAACCATCAGCAACATTTAAGCTGTTATGAAATCCATTTAAACATACACGTAAAGTTTCGGAAACGATTTTTTATATGACATGCTTTTATTAAAATAGCAGAATTTTTTTCTTGCTTTCGTAAAAGGATGCTGCCACTTAAGTCATTGAGTATTTAATTGAGTCAAATTAATACAATTGATAATTTATTTTAAATAACACAACTAAGTGTTAACAGT
This sequence comes from Himalopsyche anomala, assembly GCA_031772345.1. Classification (NCBI taxonomy): domain Eukaryota; kingdom Metazoa; phylum Arthropoda; class Insecta; order Trichoptera; family Rhyacophilidae; genus Himalopsyche; species Himalopsyche anomala. Next base: position 24,685,508 of record CM062827.1, read on the forward strand.
AACAATACAGATTTAGAGTTTGCAATACAGTGGTTTTTTTGTGTTTAAAATAAATTTAATTTCAAATACAATATTTTTTTTATAAATACATATAGATTAGTATGGTTGTGTAAACAATAGAATCCTATTTTTAAAAATGTATCAAATTATTTTTAGGTAAATGGTTGACCATGGGTGGGATGGAGGGGGCTTGGAGGGGTTCGCGCGAGCCCCTTGTTAATTTAGGCGACAACAATATTCTCAGATGAAATAAGTAAATAATTGCAATTTCTGACTTACATATTTTCTATGACAGCTTAAGTATACACAGTAGTACAATTTTAGCCATTCACTTTTATAAATTTATGGTACATTAACAATCGAATGCTTTTTTTAGTATTTTTTATAATTAATTACTAAAGAATAATAAAAAAATCACTTCTTCTCCATAACACCGCGAATCGCTTTGAGATTAAGCGAGCCCTTTTTAAAGTATTGGCAGCCCACCGCTGAATGGTTCCGTTTTGAATGGAAAGGTTTAAATTTTAATATTTAATTCTTACCACAAAAACATCTACAAAATGTATGTAATTAAAATGTATTTTTTTTATGATTTCCAAAAACAAATTTACGAACGCTTAGTTACTTAAAGAATTAAAACTTGTTACTTTACTGTATATTCCTATTTAGTATGAAAAACTCATTAATACTCACAATTTGGAAGCAAAGACTTATCAAATCCTTGTTTCAAAAGCTCTGTTGCAATTTCACATTTTTTCAACGTTCTAGAAGTTGCAAACTCTAACGAGAAGCAAAAAAACACAGCTACTACCAAGAACTTCATTTTTAACGATTGATTGAATAAGAAATACAAGATCTCTTATGATTTAAATGTACGTGCACAACTCTTTTATATGAATTTACTTCCGCTAAGTGTAAGCCATGCACAGATTTTATTTGTCTAGTGCAAATATTGTCGGACTGGTTGAACAAGTCAAATTTTAAGGAAAATAAGTTGTTTTATTAAATATTTAGTTTAAACAACTGTGCATAACGACCGCACTTGAAATTTAAATATATTGCAAATGTTAAACATATTTTTCTAAGAAAACGTCTCAAGGATGCCCAAATAAAATACATTTCTGTATTTCGATAAACATAAAAAAATACACATGTCTTGTCTGTTTTTACCAAAAACAAAATAATATTTTTACTTCTATTCTTTTATAAGCTCTTTTTCCATGAAATTTTGGAAATAAACAGAGCACAATTGAGCAGCCTTCCGATTTTAAATGAAGTGCTAAGCATGCCGGGATCCCCACTCCTATACCCTATATAAATGTGATCATAAAACCATTTCCGACAAACAAATAAATATAATTCTTAAAACCACTCACTACTCAAATCTGTGGGCATTCCATGGGCTTATCCTTTTCGCCAGCAATGGCTTTATACTCGGTGATACATGTATTTATTATATATACACGAAACATTCTTTTACTAAGCGTCAATTCAAGTTCATCCGTGCACTTGAACGCCTGAAGATGCTGAATGGCGAAACCCGGGTCGTTAGTGATAAAATCCGTGTGAATGTACATAATTTGAACGATTCGAATTTATATTCTTTCACTTTATCAGAGTCTCTGTTTATACGAAGCCAAAATGATGATTATGCAGTGATTATTTTTTTAAATATGCATGTTCTCGATCAGCGGTGGATTACTCTATAACCGACTAAGGCGCGTGATTGGTGCCTCCAAATTTTAGGAACCTCAAAAATGACTTATATTATATAACCTATATACTTTTTGTTTAATTTTTTAATATTTTTCATGGAATTTTATGACGCTCTTGTGTTATCCGAAAAACAGGGGCTTCAAATTGTATTGCAACTGGGGCCTACCATGTGCATAATCCGCCACTGTTCCTGATGATTATACGAGTTTTAGTGGACATGGATTGTTTACCCAAAGTCTGGAAGCGGTCTACCAATGGGTAGAACTATTTTTCGACGATGTTGCTTTAGCTAGACGTTGAAAAATTCGAATGCTGACGTGACCGATGTCGATGATGAAAAATTAGTTTAGATGAACATCGATCAATGTTTCAAAATCGACTTTGTCGGGACTTGTTCAGTACACTTCTTCGCCATTGTATATAATATGCATACATGATCAAATTTTAAAACAAGAAACCTTATTATCTTTCGTAATATATATATAATATTATTATTCAATCCATTGAAGTTTTAAAAAAGTATTCAATAATTAAAAATACATAAATCATCTGCATTTTTTTTTTGAAAATTCCAGCAAGATCGATTTTATCAAATACATTTTTTAATTTTTATCACTACTTATAGCTAATATTATAAACTTATAGATGTAACTTACCCCAGACATTTTTCATGACAAAGAATAAAAAAAGAAGTAAACGCTTATTGCATTTATGTGGTCACCCTGTTTGCTAACACAGCCAAATGGCATGTTTTTTTTTTAATTCAAAGAAAACCAGTATCAAAAAAAACAGTCTGTGAAACGATCACACCACTAGTCAATAAGATTGGTTTTTATTTTAGGTTGTGCACAAAGAATTTATAATTTTGCATTGATTATTTGTGATATTGGTGTATGGCGCAGCGGCTAGCGTTTTTGTCTTCCGTACAGGTACGAACAGAATTTTTTCGATCAATTTATCGATTTCTGTTCGAAGGCATGGGTGTTTGTGATGTCTGATAATTCCCTAACATCTTTCTGATATTTTAATAGCTGGGCGTAGTGAGAGCGATCGGTTAACCATTAGTCCTGTCCTTGCTTTATCCTTCTATTCCTACTATTCTCTTTGATAACTTATATTATATATCAGTTTTCAAGCATTTTTGTGTTGATAGTTGTGATTTAATTGGCAATGCGTTAATAAGGTACAAAATTACACCCATATTATTTTGTGCTCAGAAATGGTCAGCCGTATATTTTAATCATGAGCAGTCAGCCTTCTGGAATTATAATTGTGGAAAAATTCTTTTAAATTAATTGATTAACTTAGTTGCACAGAATAAAAAAAATATCTATGTTGGTAAGAGTTTGATGTTTCTTAAGTAAATTTATTTTAATTAAGTACATATTTTAAATCAATAGAAAAAAAACAGTAATATTTCATATACATATTACTAGTTATTCAAAATGACAAAGCAACCACAAGTAAATCTGAAGAATAATTTCAAATTACACACGTTTCTAACACACACACACATCTACGAACACAAAGGTGAAACAAGATTTTTTAGATTTTTTTTAATTACTTATTTATTATGCAAAATTAAACATTGATAGCTCATTGTGCAATTACAGCTGTGTCTTTTGTTGATCCTTTTCTTTTATATACTCGTAATAATTATCAGTATTGCTCGATTAAGTGAATTTAATATATTTGTTTTCAAAAATGTTAATATTTTAATAGAAATCGTTGAACGCTAAACTAACCAAAGCTTGCGGGCCCCCAAGTGCCCTTATGAATACACCCATACCTCGCTTTACGGCCTAGATACGTTCCACGAAACTTGGCCGCAAAGCGAAAAGCCGTATAAGGAATCAATTATTCTAATACAAATTCATACAAATTCAATGGGATCGATTCCAAAAATTTTAAATATGTAACATGGTTTATCATTTAAAATGCATTTTATCTTTTTATTTCATTTAAATCAAAAATACATGAAACAAAAATGAAACAACTTCATGTTACATAAAATATGTGTAATGTATACATATATATATATATATATATTTTTAAATGTCTTTAATCTGAAGACGATAAAGAAATGGTAACCTGCAGATCACTGTCATCATCATTTTTTGCTGGTAAGGAAGGGTCTGGTTTAAAAAAAAATTCCAACGTTGTTTGTCTTGCCTTCTTGTCTATTTCTTTCTTCAGTGATTTATAACAGCTAATGGCTGAGTTAATTCCTCGAGAAACTTTAGCACTACGTTTGACTTCAGGATCGTTTTCAAGGAGAATGTTTATTTCTTGTTCGAAATAGGAAAAAATGATTTTTATTTAGTCCTTTATGAGGCCATGGATTTTCGGACAAATATAGTAAAAGTGGTTTTAGCTTAAAATCACCCGCGGCATTTGCACCAAGCAGCAAAGTTAATCGTTTTTTAGACACCTTATAACCAGGCGCAGATTTTTCGGTTTTTGAAATGTATGTGCGATCAGGCATTCGCTTCCAATAAAGCCCTGTTTCGTCTACGTTAAACACTTGTTCAGGTTTATAACCACCTCTTTCAATAATTCCCTTAAACGCTCGCATTGAGATTGCGCTTGCGCAAGATCGACATCGAAAAAAAGTTTTTTGTCGTTATAGCGAAACATTTTAGGCCGAAAATCGAAAACGTGCCTTAATTGAAGAGGGCCGTTATAGCGAAATGCCGTATAGCGAGGTATGGGTGTATATGCTCATAAATGCTTGCCACAAACATACAAAATTTGTAGGAGAGTTCGTACATACCGTTTATTTTACTTAACCCTTTGATGAGTATCTCCTCGTATGTGAATCCAAATGTTGTGTAGTCTAATATTTATTGCCATTCTCATGTTTTTTTTTGAACTGTTATCATTTCTTCACATATAGATAAAAACAAACATATATTTATACTAACATTTTTTGGCACTGACACTATTTTTACTATTTGTTGCAAATAAACAATTTTTTTGAAGGGTATCTGTGAAGCCATATAATATTAAGCGTAAAATTCCATTTTGGGTCGATTCTCTTCCGACTCTCTTCGACAGTGGAAAGCAAAACGGACCTAACCCACAGTTTTTTCAAAACAGCGTTTTTTGATAATCACAATGTACACAACTTGATACAAATTCTATCAAAAGGATTTATGCTGCAAATGCCGAATTAGTATCAAAATTTAACTTTTTAGTTTGAAAAACGTTGGGCCTGTTAAAATTGCAATCAGAAAAAAAGACTTAAAAAAGATTTATTATTAAACAATTTATTGAATAAACATTAGATTATGTCAATTGAACACCAGTTTACAAGTCTTCGTGCACTTCAAGTTTGTATATATTTCATAATTTGCATATGTTAAAATCATCTTAACACGTTTTTTGTGCCTCCTGTAAAATTTGGTATGTGTGAGTTACGTCCTTTTTCCTTTTCACAGTCGATATATTAATTTAGCTTACACTTTTAACTATGCATTTTAACATTCGAATAGTCCGCTCCCAATGTGGAGCATATGGCCTCCTAATAAAGTTATCTCAACAGATTTTGTTCTGCCAAAACTGTTTGTTACTCAAGCTCTTTTTTCTTAAGAGAGTAGTAGGTATAGAAGAAAAAGGCAAAACAAAACAAGTGATAAACTAATCGCTCTCACTAAGCCTAGTTATTGAAGGATCGGAAAGGGTGGGAGGACATTTTTAGAAATCACAAACACCCAGGCAACGAACATAAATCGATAAATCGAACGAAAACATGCTGTTCGTTCTGGGACTCGAACCCATGAGGTCCGGCAACGAGCCAACAACACTAACTATTGCGCAGTAGGACTCGACATTTTCATGTTATGTCTAGAAAGAATAATTATTATTCTTCTCAAATTGATCAGTATCTAAGTATAATGTTTTTTTGTGTGTGTGTAGCAATAGTACAAATAATCAAAATTTAAGGAAAAACTTAATTTAGTAAAAATAAACACACTCTTTAAAATGGATCAAGCAAGCTTTAAGTAGATATCAGTAATAATAAATGTTGATAATCTTTAATGAAGAAAGAAAACAACTTTATCAGAAAACATATTAATTAATCGATTTTTTTAAGTAAAATTATGAACAATATTTGATTACACGTAAATCATTCCAAAAAAAAAACAATGAATATGGAAATTTCGTAAACACTTTGCGCGTTGATGTTATTTTTGTGTTTTTCTTTTTATTCCGTATGCTTAGAGAGCATTACCTCCGCCCACCGAGCGTAGACGTCTTTTTTCCAACATTCCCCACTTTAGATACACCAAACGTTCACAAAATGTTTGAGAGGGAAATTGAGTCCAGTTTTTTTCGCGATTCCAAAACCTGATTTGACAGTCCTGTTAAGCAAGTTTATGGTAGATGAATGTCTGAATATAAGACAAATTCGCTCTTAACGATATGCCAGATAGAACATTGTAGCTCTGTCGTATCTCCGTTGTTTATAGAAATACAAGCATTACAAACATAAGGTGATATAGAAAAATTCTGGTGCGTAGATAGATATTGAAACTGAGCTGTACTCAATTTCGAAAAAAAATAATAAGAACATGTAGCCTCTCGGATAGAGTTGAATTGACAAAAGGCTCGAAATTTTATAATCAAAAATAGCAATGTAGGTTGAACACTGGCGACAACTTTTGATGATAAATTTATTAATCATTCCATGAATACTTTTTAAAAAAAATCTATATGATGCTGAAAGTGGTTTCTATCCGTTCTCTTAATAAGCACTGTCAGACTTTTTTGCGCAAATCTTATTTATCATACAACCCTTGAAAAGTGAGATTTATCTACTGAATTAGCCCACTATAAAGATAAATACTCTATTAGTAAGTATTTCATACGATCTGCATAAAGAACGGTCGTGGTAATAATGACTAACACTCTTAATAAATGAAATGAGCCAAGTGGTATTTCGGGGAAATATGAGTAGGATGCGTTACAATGTTTAACATGTATTGTGAAAAAGAAGTGAGTTAAAATAAAATAAATAGGAATAAGTAGTCCAAACAAACATACAGTAAAACTCCCATTTACACTATAGTCGGGACCGTGTAATTGGGGGTAGAGTAATTGGGGGTGTGAATCTCATACGAAATTAGGGATTTGGTTTTTTTCCGCGGAAAATGCAAAACTAAGATTTTCCTTAGTTTTGCAAAAAAAAATATTCCGCACACAGACAGACGCCCAGCTATGCGTGTGTAGCCTGGCACGTGTTGAATACACAGACGCTAGCCAACATTTGACGCGCGGCACAGACGACCGTCTCTTAGTAACAAAAATGGAATGCGACCGTGCAATTGGAGGATTTGGGGTGAATATTTCAAGCCAGCGCGTAATTCGGGGTAGTGTAATTGGGGGTTCCACTGTAAAATTTATTATGAACGTGATTGTACTTGAAAGTCGGAGTTTAACCACTTTGGTTCTTGGTTCACTTGACTTCTCTAAGGCTCATTTAATTCATATTGTGTTGAAAAAATGGTAGCATCTTTCAATAACAATAAATGTTGGTAACTTTATCAAAATACTTTGTTACTTTTTCTTAGCTGTACAAAGCGTTGTGAAGCGCTGGTCTTTTTCATGGCGCCGCAAGATATGACGGTAATAGCGTTGCTTTTTATAGCTCACCAAGTCGTCACCTTACGCACTCAAGACTGCGAAAGTTGCGCCGGTAAATCTGGACGAGAGCATCAAAACAAACACTAAACAAGTGTTTAAAATTACGGCGGGAAATTCGGGAAACACAATATAAAATAAAAGGCTAATTTATTTTTATTTTCACACAATTAATTCCTTATCACAAACGGTAGCGCGTCGTCTGCAAAGAATACGAATTCATTGTCACACAGATTAGTGTCCACTTTTTTCCGTCAAAATTTTGAGTAAACCTATCCTGGTAATTACTCCAAAATATTTTTGTTTTAATTTATCTACCTACATGTCTGTCACATTAATTTAGTCTGTGCATAGTATATATAATGTTATTTGAACAAATGCTCGTAGGTGACATATTCACCTGGTATATAAATAATGTACTTACACCATACAATAATAACGTATTTTAATAAAAACACAATAATCCTTTGTACTTCATTCCACTTTATTTAATATGTCAGGACCGGTTTCGCTCATTACGAGCATCGTCAACTGATAAGAAATATAATTTAACAGTACTATTTATACAAAAATGAACAGTTATATTTTTGTATAAATAGCACTGTTAAATTATATTTCTTATCAGTTGACGATGCTCGTAATGAGCGAAACCGGTCCTGACATATTAAATAAAGTGGAATGAAGTACAAAGGATTATTGTGTTTTTATTAATATAATGCCTTTCCACCAAGTATTGACAGTGAACACCCTAAAAGTGAATAATAACGTAGATAACATCCTATATGTGACACGATTTCTCAAGATTTTAAGAGTCAACTCTCCCTTCTGTCTTGATGATTTTTGTCACCTGTATGTGAAACGGTTTCTCAGCATTTTAAGAATCGACACCCTAGTCTCCTGTTTTGATGATTTTTGTCATCCTATATGTGACACGATTTCCCAACATTTTAATAGTCGACACCCTTCCTCCTGTCTTGATGATTTTTGTCATCTTATATGTGACACGGTTTCTCAAAATTTTAAGAGTCAACATCCTAAACTATCTTTTGGTACTGTCAAGGTTTATTGACACACCATTCTTTAATTTAAAATAAAAATATAGTTGTTTCTATATTTTTATTTTACTTTGGGTTGAATTCTTTTTTAACTTGGTTTAGATTTGGTTTAGACATAGATTTTGATTATTTACATTGAAATATTATTTTCACATGCTCGGAATTCATGTTTTTCTGATATTTGCGTATTTTTTTTACAATCCCGTTTTATTTTTAATTCTTAGAGAGGAAAATCCATTTAGAGAATTAATTAAGCTAAGACCTTCTGATGAATTCAATAGATACGTTGCATTTGATTTTTTACGCCAGTAAATATCTGATTTTTTAAAAAATGCAAAAAGTCCTCTCCCCCGTTGATGGCAACGGGCTTACAGCTAGTAAGATATTAATATATTTCGTAGACAGCGTGATGAGAGGATCATTATTTTAACCCCATTTTTTATATTTATTTATCTTTCTTTTTTTCTGCCAGCAAACGTTTTTCACTTACTTATAGTTCAGTGACTGAAAAGCGAATGCGCATTTGACGTTTGGTATCTGTAGATAAAATTTCCGTTTTCTAATTTATGTCAAATTGCTTATTCAGTTATATTCTAACAGTGGTATTGTGAGAAATTCCAATTTGATCAATAAATTACTGATGCAATAAATTACTGATGCAATAAAATACTTATATCTAATATCATTTCATATTCAACTAGTTTTTACCAACTGATAGTCTTGAAAACTATAAAAAAAAGAAGAAACGGAGAGGTGTTTTTCAAAATAAGTCAGAACAATAAACACATTTTTTTCTGCTTTCATAAGCAATGTAACGTTTAAAAAACATATTACAAACATAAGGGACATATTCTAGCTAATGGCTAGTATGAAATAACGTATGTGTCAATAACGATCTGTTTTTTTTATCGAAAACTAATTTTATTATCCAGTAAGCTGGCAGGCTTATTTCGGGTCATTTAAAAGCACCGTGTCAACATTTTTTATTTGACTGCCATTTGTATCGAACAATATTATTTGTTTTTGCATCGGTTGTTCAATAAAGTTCATGTAAAAAAAAATCTATTCTGAAAAACAGTTAAAAGTTAAGCACTCAACTAATAGTTTAGATTTAGAAGATTTTTTTACCAAAACAAACATTTATTTGAATTTGTAAAATATCTTTAATATTAGTTAAAATTTTACTTGGTATCTTTTTTTCCCGGAGTTTTATTAAATACTGTTGATATATATATTTTAAAATTTTTTGCCACATTCAAAGCAACCATAACAGTGTGAAAAATACTTATATAACTATCATATTGCAATATTAAAAATAGTAAGCTTAATATAATGAGAAGTAGTGATGATAATATAATCTCGATTTCTAATTTATCATCTATAGACATCAGCTGTGTTTGTAACATACTGGAGAAATAAATTGAGTAAGATGTCCTATACGACTTTCAAAAATCAATCACTTAACCTGACCTATTCCCTGAAAGTCTCCAGTTAAACTACAGACAGACAGTTTCAGAATGAGTTCACTATAACCAGAACAGGTTCTCGCTACCGATCGATCCCTCCACCTAGAGTTGTTATATTTTAAGTACAAAGTTCGCGCTCTCGACTTTCCGGCCGGAGTTTGGCCTGCATTCCTCTCTCGTAGAGTGGCGTCCGCCGGTTGAGCTTTCGGACACTTTGCACGGTCGCTTAATCGCAGCTTTTCGGACAACGCTGCTATGTGCTTTTTCACGCGGGACGCGCTTTTGTTTTTTTAGCGGTGTCGTAAACGCGCCGACAGCTTTGTACGCCGCGCGGAAAGGTGCGCGAGTGAACTTGAAAGCAAAGAAAGTGAAAAGTGCTACCCGTTGCGGAGTGTAATATATTATTTACAATAAGAAACATTTTTGCAGCGATATTGGAAGCAGCAGTTGCTAAAAATCATATTCTCGATTAAATATTCACTCTCTTTGTTACAAAAGTGTCGAAGCATTTCAAGCTTTATACTTTAATATGATTTACAACAAAACACAGTGTTGTTAAGATTTTTAAATGATAGTTTACATGTGAGACCTAAAAGATAAAACTTTTAATATGTTATAAAGAAAAACTTTATAAATTTATAAAAAACTGATTATTTTTCTTTAGAACAGTGCACTGCAACTTTTTTTCCTCTGCGACACACCAAAATTCTTCCTAGAATTCTGCGGCACACCAAAAGCAAAAATATATAGGTATTAAATTGATACATAAATTTTACAAAAAAAAATCGTTTTTTATTTGAAAAGTGTACATACATAAAACTATAATATATTAACTTTTGTGCAGTCTTAATAATTATTATAAAATAATAACTAATTAATGTGATACTTGTTTCAATTAACACAAGTTTTATATTCGGATCGATATTTGACAGCACAACCCGAAGTTCTTGGTCAAAATATTTTTTCATTATGTATTTGACCGCGGCACACTTGTATCTGGCTCACGGCACACCAGTGTGCCGCAGCACACCGGTTGTGGAGCACTGCTTTAGAATATGCAACTAAACCATGCTTAAATTTAATATAATAGAAAGCTTGTTTTTCTAAGCATAAAAAACATTTGTCTAATCATATGATTCTATAATTCTTAAAGTGTGTAAAAGCGATGGTATATTTCTCACACAAGGTATATGAAGAAGATGTCAATAACATTATAAAATAATTACTTTTTACAGTTTCCAAAACATTGAACATTTTTCTGAATAATAAATAACAATAACAGTAGTAAGTATATATTTTTTTTTTTTGATAAATTTAATTCAATATTTTATTCAGTTAATTCATCACAGGGAAACTTTATCGCTACGCTTGTTTGATGGTGATACTGGTAAAGTGGTATCAAAATCTCTGGTTTTAATCCCTGAATCTAATCCTTAACCTAAATCTTAATCTTTGTTTTTTTTTAAATTATTACTTTCATAAGTTATTAAATGTTGAAAACCCATAGCAAAATATGCTATTTACAGACTATGTTAAGTTTTTTTATCTCGTCTAGTAATATTTATTCCATGTTAACAACACTAAGGAGCGACTTTTATAAAAATATTTACATGTAAAACATTTTGTTGAACTCAAATATTTTTAAAATTTTCATTTTAAAATGAACCTATGCATTTTACTTTTGACTTTTAGCGTTTTAGAAATATTCAGTCAACTCCATTCAAATAACTACACGTTAATTTTCTTTACATTTAAATAAATAAAATTTACACAGTTTCCTTCAAATACGTTAAACATTATTTTCTGTCGGTTTTACGATCATAATATCAGTCACACTAAAATGCAGTTTTAATGTGAACATTAACGATAAAGCGTTCATAATACATAGCTGATTAGTTACGCCTATTTCAGTATTCCGTAATATGAATAGCTAGCAAGCATATAAAATAATAGTGTATAGTAAGAATATACAATAAATAATTGAAAATAAAGAGCTCATTTAAACGATAGCAAAAATAAACGAAAATGTTTATTTTCCATCCCTTACAAAGGTTACGAAATTTATTTTAAGAAACAGATAGTACGTAATGGCATAGTTTCCTTTTATTTTTTTTATCCATGTCCGCTCCCAATGTGGAGAAATATGGCCTCCTAATAGAGGTATCTCAACAGATGTTTTTTTCTACGAGAACTGTTTGTTACTCAGTCGCTCAACCTCACTTTTTTTCAAAGTGAGTAGTAGTGAAGGAAGGATAAGGCTAAAACAGGACAAGTGGTTGACTAATCGCTATTTCTACACCCAGTTAGTTATTAAAGGATCAGAAGTATGACAGGAAAGAAAATAATGTGAATTGACATCACAAACACCCAGTTTTCGATTACAACTTTGAATTGAATAATTCTCAAATTCACTGTGATCTTACAGGGAATCAAACCCAGGCTGCGTGATCGGTAGAGCAAGCTCTAACCAACTGAGCCACAGCAGGCGACAATACACAATTTTTAAGTATGTTTTAAACAATTGTATATTATTACGGTCATTAGTTCATTCGAAATAAACTCGCATTTCAAAAGTCACAACCATTAGTCTATGCATAATTTTAGACATTAAATTGGACTTAAGCCCATCACTATACCACCCTTTTGCAAAAGTCAATCTATTTGTTTTGACTTGGGATTGAAACATCGGTATTGCAAAAATCAATAGCATTATCACATAAAAAAAGTGAAAATACACACTCAAATGAGATCGCGAATAAAACAAAATCGTTACGTTGATATTTATTAATATAAATACTGCCATTAAAAAATACATCATAATCATTAACAGATTTTTATAATAATAATCCACTGTGAAAAGGTTCATATGTACATTCTGTAACCTGACAATAATGATACAAACATAATTCAAACTTGTTAGTTCAAATAAAATATAAAACTATAGAAAAACAATAATGGCAGTTGTTCGAAACATAATAATACACTTAATATCTAACTATGATAATATTATATTATTTTTCCTAAGCTTGGGAATGATTGAATAGAGAATTTAATCTTGACGTCATTAATTTCAATATCAAACATTCCCTGACAAATATGAAGTATTTATGAACCACACAATAAACAATTAGATTTTTTTTTATTTGTGTACAATCGACTGCATTTTATCAAACATTCCAAAAAGCATGTTTCGTACTTTGATGTTAGCCGTTTTCTTTTTTTTAAAAACTAGTTTTGATCATTTTGAATTACCTGTTCAAAATATTTTACATTTAGTAGACAATTCGCGACAAGAGTACTACAAAATTATATGTGAAAAAAATTGTCGAAACAAAAATAACAATGTATACTAATAATGGTACTAGGAAGACTGCCGCATTGTTACTTTTGTTTTGGAAAAATTATTCACATAGCAACTTGTAGCACTCGGGTCGCGAACTGTTTGTCTCTTTGTTACCATATTAAGCAATCAACGATTAAATATTCTCAAAAGCTTAAAAAAATTAATGCGCTAGTAATTTGAATTAGTTTTTTACATTTTAAAAACTATTGAATGATAAAACTTTATTAAATATTTGTTACTCTAATTATCGATTTTCATAATGCAACATTACATATGTATTGTTAAAAATTTCGATCTATATCATTTTAATGAAATCGTATCTGTTAACCATATTAAAACTAAATTATTTTTTAAGTGTATTTTCTTCCATGACGTATTTACGTTTTTCAGATTGATCATTATGCTTGAATTTGAATGCAATTAGCTACATAAGACAGTCGACAAACATTTTTTAATTGCCAAATGCAGTTCAACCAACTTGCATCTTACATTGGTTCTACCGAAAACTCGATTCAGCTCATTTTGTTAAAAAGAGACCGCATCGTTTCCGTTTTATATGGTCACCCACCTCTGCATCAGCGCTCCCGGCGATAATCGAATCAATCAACATTAGGATTGATTGGATTGCGTTTGGTAAAAGACTCTAAAAACGCAGTATAAACCATGTTTTTGGGTTGTAAAAAATCTCAATTTACACAAAAGCAATATTTGTATAAGAATTTCAAAAAAAATACCCAAATCTATCCGAAACTGTCTGAAAATCTAAAAATTATCTCTTGTAAAAAACGCATTGTTTGATACTGTTAAAAGAAAAACAAATCATAATCAAACTGACTCTTTCACGTGAATGGAAATAGTCAATACATTTTGAATATTTAACAGATATCGCTTTATAAAAATCCTTAAACAAAATGTTGTACTATTTCATTTGTTTTTATTGATATGGAAGCGTGTTCCAATGGTTTGGTTCTGGTTGGTTTTTTGATACTTTGATAATTGGGTATAACGAGAGCGATTAGTTAACCACTAGTCTTATTCTAGCCTTATACGTCTATCCATACCACTCTCTTTGAATAAGAAAGGTTGAGCGACTGAATAACAAACAGTTCTCGTATAAAAAGTTCTGTTGACATACATCTATCAGGAGACTATATGTTCCACATAAGGAGCGGACATGGATAAAAATAAATATGTGTCAAAAACCACCTAAATTTGAATCCAAACCGATTTTTTTTTATTATTTTAGAATTGAAAAACTGCAGACAAGATGGGAAATAGTTTTAAATAACAATGGAGATTATATTGTATAAAAATATTTAAAATATATAAATTTCTAGATTATTAAAAAAATGCGCAACTTCTTTCTGGTCTCCCGGATAATATATATTCTTAAAAAATATTTTCATTTCACGTTGAGTTTTTAAATTAATGAAGTTGCAAAAAAAACTTGTGGAAATAAGTTAATTTTTAAAAAATGTTACTTTCATAAATCTTTTTTCATCTTTGAGTTAATCCACTTGCATTACATTTTAAAAAGTAGTTTTCCGGTTGAAGCAAACTTCGTGAAGTTTTTTGACGTTTTATAATGCTCTTTCCTCTTTCTCTCAGTTCTTATATCAGAGAAGCATTATGTTAATGAGTTAGAAGAACAGGTGTCTGTAATATGGGGTGCAGTGTGGTTACAATATACTACTACTGAGCTCGCAAGAATAAACTGCTATCGAAGTTAAAGTACAGGATGGTTGAAAATTTCCATAAGCTTAAATGAGGCATATTTAAATGACACGTAAATATTTCACAATTATTTATTCAAATTTTGATATAAAACATAACCCATGGTTTTGCAGTACTGAGTTATCAATAATGTTAATCACTTTAAGGGTGTTTACTGTCAATACTTGATCGAATGGCATTATAATAAAATTGTTTTATTATTTTTATAATAATGTTAATATATTGATAAAGTGCTTATGCATTCATTTACTTGTAAATTTTCATCATGTCAAGCGTAAGATAACTGAATTTATTTTATTTAAAAATCATTAATGCGTTATAAAGGTCGGCCATCAAATCAGCAGCAATAAAAGCTGGTGGCGGAACAAATAATCTGTCATATTTGTCTCATAGTTTCCTTAATTTCAATCATATAATATTTAGAGAATTAACAACAATCAATCGGTTCAATTAGTAAAATATGCAAAATCAAATTTGAATCGTTCAAATTATATACATTCACACACGTATTTGAACGATTCAAATTTAATAGTGAAATTCCACCTTCAGTCAAAATCTTAAATTATTTAAAATCAAATGTGTTAGAATCGTAAGGAATATTTTGCGTTCCATAAAATTAATAGTTTATGGCACACGTATTGTTCAGTAGTTTTCTTAGTAAGATGGAATCTTTTTCCATTTTTTAAACCTGATTATAAAAATTAATCACTTTTCATTCACAACAAATAGTAATTCAATCTTAGTTTGGAAACAAATGTGCAAAAAGCAAACTTACATCTATTATTATATGGATAGAATATTTTCTCTCCGATCCATATGATTCGAATCATGAAATATTTGAGATTAGCAAGTGGCTGTTAGATTGAATTGTTATGTGAAAAGTTAATTGTCATTTTTTAAAATTTGTTTTTTGATAAAGTGATATTGATAGAACGCACTGTAGATTTAGCAGTTTCCTGCGAATCAATCACTAGCCTTGAAGCGGTAACTTGTGTCGCCAGTTGTTGCAAAGAGGATTTATTATCCAAACATAACGGGATTGAACACAAGGCTAGAAAAAACAGCAAAATATTGCGCTCTACATTCTGAACAGAACAAAAAACACAAATTTATTTTCGAGAGGATTTTCTCAGTTGCTTTAAACGATTCTTTTATAATATTTATATTTATATATTTTTACATTTAACAGTTATTATTTATTAATACATTTTAAATTTAATTTTGAAATTATGTTTTTAATTATCCGTGAAAAAATATTACTTATAATTACGTAAAAGATTCTTCAAAATACTTAATACAATTATTTATTAACTATTTACGATAAAATAAATTGTAATAAACAAAATGTCACAATTTTGGTGTGTAATATTGGTAAAAATCATATATTTTTATAAAAAGTAGAAAATAATACATTTAAGGCTGAAAGGAATATGTGTGTATTAAAATTCTGAAATCAACACATCAAATAACTCAAAATTGACGAAAATTGAGATACATACTTTTAAAAAATTAACGACGATATGCCAATGAAAATATATCGAACTCCTGAACGGGTGACTTTCATGAATATTTTGAGACTTTTTAGAATCATTGTATGCACATTACTTAAATGCTTGTTAATTCTGGAACCTGTGAATATCGATAAAGTTCGTAGCAGATTTAAAATATATTTTAATTTATTGCTTACGTTTTATTACAATGTATGATAGCTTTTAAAAATTAAAAAAAAATGCCGAAATATCGGTATTTTTGAATTAAAAAAAAACAGTATTTTAGAATTGATCCACCATGAATTTCGGAATACTGGCTTCGGTAATACCGGTATCAAAATTAACATTTGAAATGGATGTGTCAATAGTTGACGTTACAGTACTGAATGGTATTCATTAAAAATGGTATTCATTAAAAATTCATAAATAATGTTTATTAATTTTTGCTTCTAGAATGCCTCCGATAATAGTGTCCCCAGACTGGGATGCCAGTTCTGATAATCGAGCAGGTTCTCGTACCAGTAGTCAAGAAAGACAACCAAGGTGTGGTCGATGTCCAAAGATGAAACCATCACACGGTGGCTGGAAGAAGTGGTGTCTATTTTCAATCATCTGTATCCTAATAATAACGGTGACTGTAAATATGGCATTGACATTATGGATGATGACAGTTATGCAGTTTACTTATGTAAGTTATTTCAGAATGTATGTTTGTATTTACGTAGATAATATCCAAATGTTTTAAATATAAAAGTAAGTCATGTTTAGGGACAACAAAATAGTACAATTGAAGTGGTACAGAAAAGTTAATTGGCCGTTCTTAAAAATGCATCGAAATAAACGATAAGTATATCAAAAAGTAAAAAATCCATGTTTGATTAAATTCTTAATAATAATGGAGTTCTATAAAGTAAATGTTATCAATATAATTTATGATGACACTCTTTATAATAGTTCACACTATAATAGTGTTAATACTAGACTTACCAAATAACCCTAGAGTTAAATAAATATCAATTTATTAAAAATATTAATGAAACTATACATAACTAGCTGTAAGCCCGTTGACCTCAACGGAGGGATTTTTGTTGCATTTTTAAGTAGTCAGAAAAGTTACTGGCGTGAAAAATAAATTACTAACCTATTTATTGAATAATCCAGAAATTCTGATAGTAAAAGAAATATCTCGGGGCGTATATCGATAGCCCTGCCCTGCAGTATTTAAATTGTAAATTATTTATTTTTGAAATAATGTTTAAGTTTGCTAACAATTATTTTTCATAGTAGCAAAAATAGTCCTTGTAAATTATTGAATTTTTGGAATAATGTTTATGTTTGCTAACAACCATTTTCTTAGAAGCAGAAATTTCGTAAATTATTTTATTTTTGGTATAATTTTTAAGTTTGCTAACAATTATTTTTCCTATTAGCAGAAATAGACCTCGTAAATTATTTAATTTTTGGAATAATGTTTAAGTTTGCTAACAACCATTTTTCATAGTAGCAAAAATAGTCCTTGTAAATTACTTAATTTTTGGAATAATGTTTAAGTTTGCTAACAATTATTTTTCCTATTAGCAGAAATAGACCTCGTAAATTATTGAATTTTTGGAATAATGTTTAAGTTTGCTAACAACCATTTTTCATAGTAGCAAAAATAGTCCTTGTAAATTACTTAATTTTTGGAATAATGTTTAAGTTTGCTAACAACCATTTTTCTTAGAAGCAGAAATTTCGTAAATTATTTTATTTTTGGTATAATTTTTAAGTTTGCTAACAATTATTTTTCATAGTAGCAAAAATAATCCTTGTAAATTACTTAATTTTTGGAATAATGTTTAAGTTTGCTAACAATTATTTTTCCTATTAGCAGAAATAGACCTCGTAAATTATTTAATTTTTGGAATAATGTTTAAGTTTGCTAACAACCATTTTTCTTAGAAGCAGAAATTTCGTAAATTATTTTATTTTTGGTATAATTTTTAAGTTTGCTAACAATTATTTTTCATAGTAGCAAAAATAGTCCTTGTAAATTACTTAATTTTTGGAATAATGTTTAAGTTTGCTAACAATTATTTTTTCTATTAGCAGAAATAGACCTCGTAAATTATTTAATTTTTGGAATAATGTTTAAGTTTGCTAACAACCATTTTTCATAGTAGCAAAAATAGTCCTTATAAAATACTTAATTTTTGGAATAAAGTTTAAGTTTGCTAACAATTATTTTTCCTATTAGCAGAAATAGACCTCGTAAATTATTGAATTTTTGGAATAATGTTTAAGTTTGCTAACAACCATTTTTCATAGTAGCAAAAATAGTCCTTGTAAATTACTTAATTTTTGGAATAATGTTTAAGTTTGCTAACAACCATTTTTCTTAGAAGCAGAAATTTCGTAAATTATTTTATTTTTGGTATAATTTTTAAGTTTGCTAACAATTATTTTTCATAGTAGCAAAAATAGTCCTTGTAAATTACTTAATTTTTGGAATAATGTTTAAGTTTGCTAACAATTATTTTTTCTATTAGCAGAAATAGACCTCGTAAATTATTTAATTTTTGGAATAATGTTTAAGTTTGCTAACAACCATTTTTCATAGTAGCAAAAATAGTCCTTGTAAATAACTTAATTTTTGGAATAAAGTTTAAGTTTGCTAACAATTATTTTTCCTATTAGCAGAAATAGACCTCGTAAATTATTGAATTTTTGGAAAAATGTTTAAGTTTGCTAACAACCATTTTTCATAGTAGCAAAAATAGTCCTTGTAAATTACTTAATTTTTGGAATAATGTTTAAGTTTGCTAACAACCATTTTTCTTAGAAGCAGAAATTTCGTAAATTATTTTATTTTTGGTATAATTTTTAAGTTTGCTAACAATTATTTTTCATAGTAGCAAAAATAGTCCTTGTAAATTACTTAATTTTTGGAATAATGTTTAAGTTTGCTAACAATTATTTTTCCTATTAGCAGAAATAGACCTCGTAAATTATTTAATTTTTGGAATAATGTTTAAGTTTGCTAACAACCATTTTTCGTATATATATAAATAAATAGTTAATTAAATTAATATATATAATTGAGCAGCCCTATATAGCCGTTCACAACCCTGCAGGTGGAAATCTTGGAATTTTCAGAACAGTTCAAAATCGTTTAGTGCAAGATTTCACCCACAGATGTCATTATTAGTTCACTAAAAACGCGTTTTTATTTTTTGCTTTGTATTATTTAAATTATATAGAGTTTTTATATCGCTTTTCTCAATATATTCGTAGAGCAGTGGTAAGCTGTCCGAACGTCGCGCATGAAAATTGGGGCATGGTATCGAATCCCACAGCTTGAGAGAATATTTTTTGAAAATTAATTGTTTTTACACATAATAAAATAAAAATGTCATGATTTCAAAAATTCACTCATGACGTCAGAGAAAAATGAAGAAATGAATTAATGACGACAGCGGGGCAGGATGGGGGGGAGGGGGACCGTCTTTCTTGACGTCATCGAAAAGGCGAAATCGCGACCATAATATATAATATACAAACGAAAAAAGTATCTCTTTAGTATGAATAAAAAAATGTTGACAGCGTGGCTGGGGTGGAGGAGGGGAAGGGGAAATCGGGGACAATTTACAGACAGACGGACGGACGGACGGACGGACATTATCGACTATTAATATATAGATCATAATAAGCTTTTGCATAATTTTTAGTGATAGAGCTTGAAATGAACTTAGTTTTGAGCTAAAGGGTTTGAACTCCTGTAAAAAACTTTTCAAACATTAACATTTGTCATTTTTTCGTTATGTGTTCAAAAACATAATATCTGACTCTGAAACAGTAGCTTATCTTATTTACCACATCTCTCTGTCCGTTGAGCAGCTGGCGTACAACCAGCTCTCCAAAAACACTGTATATATTGTTCCAATAAAAGACTTTATACTTAAAATTTAAAATAGACAAGCTTTAAACGGTGAATAATGAATGATAGACCAAAGTAATAATTATAAGATTTGACTGTCAGCAATTACAAAGTAAACAAATTTTGGCAAGACCAATATCGTCTATAAACTATAGATACATTAGTCTTCTTTTGCATGTTTGCTGTCTTGCTGATGGCAAGTTTTGGCAACATTTACTTTGCCAAATACTTCAGAATATTTTAATTGACACTTTTAAAATTTGACCGACCATAAATTGCTACGCGATCAACAGGTCAATCGCGATTGCTGTTGGACAACCTCGCCCACTGAAATATTTTTCAAGATGATGAATTAATAATATCAAGCAAAAATATCCATTTTATTGATTATATTACTTATAGTATTATATTATATACTCTAATACAAAGAATGCTTCTGCTTAGTTTAAGTTTTAATAAAAAAATCATTACAGACATCAATATCATAGTATAAAATATAAATCGATAGATGTAATTGTCTATTTGTATATGTCGATCGTTGACTTAAGTTTTTCACAGAGCAAAAGTCTGAAAGTGCTGTAATTCGATTACGAAGAAATGTATTTAAAAAGTTACGTTTTATGTATTATTTTGTTTAAAAATAATAAGTATTTTTGTTTTTAGACTGGAATGGGCCCGTTAAAAATATCTTCAGGAGGAATTCAAGTATCAGGAAAGTCTATGGTGCTCGATTCACTTATTGCATCTTCGATAAAATCTAGAGAGGGACAACCAATCGTGATTCATTCCGACTCTAACTTCACTATATTTACCAGGCTCCCAGGAAAAGGTGCAGAGAATCGAATATTCGTAGGTGAGTAAAGAATAAAACGACTGAATTAACGGGAAGGAACAATAAATGAAATAAAAAAGTTGCTCTTTTAATGCAAAAGTTTCTTTCGAAGTCCATTAGTAGTAAATCATAAATATTCAACGCGAAATAAATACATCTAGGGTATTTTTTGTCGTTTGAGTAGTATTTCTTTGAAGCACTCGTGTTATAAAAAAACATACCATATGTCCCTAACATTAATTAATAACAATAATGTATCTGTTTTCTATAATATTCAAAAAGTTTAAAAAAAATATCAATTTTAAAATTTATTTATCTTATGTAGGATTTATGTCATCAAAAAGAAATAAAGGAGTTTTTTTTTCAGGAAAATTAAAGATATTTTCATTGTTTTATGGAAATATATAAAAAATATATTTTCATATTTTTCCTCGACAAATAATATAACATTCAATAAAATAATATAAAAGCTCAATATTTTGTTACAGATAAAGAAAAATTTGAATGCAGATCTAATCTTTTCCAAATTCACGACTTGGAAGGGAATTTGCTCTTTTCTGCAAATCCCCAAGAAATAGAAATCGGAGCGCAATCATTAAAAATAGCAGGTTTGGGTGGAGCCGTTTTTCCTGGTTCTGTAGAAACTCCCCTTGTTAGGGCCGAATCGGGACAAGACTTAAGGTAATCCAACTTTGCTTAAAAATATATACTTATTTCAATACTTAACTGCCGATCTTTCTATTATTTAAATAAAATAATTATGTCACTTAAATTTCTGTATATAATACTTTATGAACAGCACGCGTTTAAATTGTGTTTTTTTGGAAGCTGAAAGAAGTATCAGAAGATTTTTCAAGAAGCTTAATAGGGCCCGCCTCATACATTGAGGAACAAAAGTCACGGGACATGATCTTGAACATCTACATAATGTCTCAGGATCTACGTTCCAAAACATGTTCTTGAACACACGAGGGGTCACATAACCGTCACCCGTTGAGGTTATGTTGGTCGTTACGAACGAATGTTATTTGATTTTATTGCATGCAAACAATGCGAGTAAATTTAATAAATAATGTTTATAAACATTGTATAATTAGAATATAATTATTTATCATCCACGATGACAGCTTATGCTTATACCATAAAAATTCCAATGTAATTTATTATTGTCAATGGTTTATGGTTTATTTTGTCACATAAGGAGATATTTCAAAGTCGAAAATAGATCTCTGAAATGACGCCCGATGAGTTTATGTCAACGAGTGTTGCCTACGTATATATTCTCACAAGTAGTATTTGGTTTTTTATAATTATATTATAATTAGAGGTATCTCACAATACGTCATAGCTTTGGTATGAAGTCATGACGAAAAATACTTTGACAGCTTGTCTATAGCTCCGTGCGCATGCATGTTCCCCGAGCTCCCCGTTCGCGCTCGATCCCAAAGCGTGAACATTGAAACCTATCTCGGGTCATATGAAATGTTCCACGATACGGCGTAAACACGTGAATTTTGTGTTCCTGGACATCTTCTGGAACCATTTGTCCCTTGATGTATGCATACCTTAATAGCTACCTGTTACAAAAAATGAATGCTTAGATCTATAACGAGGCATATTGAATTATTTTATGCATCAAACTATTTTTTATGAAACACAGTATAGTTGCTACGAAAATTTGTATGCATTTAAGAGATGACCGTTTTAACGAAATGGCAATTTGACATGTGTAATTAATTAAATTATAAATTTAAGGTTCTCAATTTGAGTCTTTATCTTTGTTGTTTTGTAAAACCTTAAGGTATCTGCAAAATACAATCACTAATATCATTCATAAGTTATCGATTAATCGTTTTTATATATAAAATTTATGATAAATGTTAAAACTTCCAGAATGAAATTTCACATATTTAAGTTTTTCTTTTTCTTTTATTACCTTAAAGATATCATATGGAAATAAGTCTTGGTATCTTTATAATTGATTGAATTATTTAAAATATTGGCTGATTACATTATCACGGCTTCTTTTCAATATTCAGACATTTAAAATATGTTTTTTTTTACTATCTAGATTAGAGTCGTTGACACGTTCACTAATCATGGACGTCGGCAAAGATATAAAAATTGAATCAACAGCTGGCAATGTGGAAGCCGTATCTTACTCAGATATTCGCTTCGAATCTACAGATGGATCTGTAAGTACTCGTCATTCAAATCGTTTTCATAGTTGAAATAATACTATAAGAATACAAATATTTCAATACTAAACTGTTCACATGAGAAGAAACTTACCATTGATTTTTTAAAGAAACATATTTTTTCAGATAATTTTGGATTCATCAAAAGTGACTATTCATCAGCTTCAAATCGCTCAGCCTTCATTCGGACCAAAGTCTATTTCCACTTCAAAACGAGTAAAAATCTACCAACTGTGTGTTTGTGAAAATGGAAGACTATTTCTAGCAAACCCAAAGGGCATATGTGAAACTTACGACTCGGAATTTATATGTCGTTGAAAATAATGAATTGTATTGAATGGTTAAAATAAAACACATGGTGCAATGTTGTGAGCTCAACATATAAAATGAGAGAGTTCAGTAAATCGATTGACATTATCAATCGGTTATTCAATTATGTTATAAGATTTTATTGATTTCTATGTTCATTTTACATAATCATAATTCAACATAAATCAATAATCCTCAAAAAGAATCATTTTAAAAATAATTGACTACATTTTGTACGGCTTAAAAATAATACTTGGTGTATCTTTGATGATTCACGTGCAAGTCCGTTTCCATTAAAAATGTATGGTTGTAAAAGAAGTGTGCTAGTGATCTTTCCTTAATCGTCTTATAAAGTATTCGAACATACTGAAACTATGCAAAGCATATGGCTACCACGCAGTACATTCAAGATTTTGTCATCGTCAATCACGTTGGTTTTTCTCATACCTTGCCAGCATCCCAGAGTAACGTGGAGTCCAACCAAATTATAACACCTGAGAAGTTTTTCATAGTAAATGAGTAGTTCATCTGTTGCTTTTTTTACTGCCCATTTTCACAAAAAATGTAACAACCAACTTTAAAAGCACTATTTAAAAATTCAAACACCAAATATAAACTAAAATTGAAATAAATGAATCGTCCACAGAATTATTGCTAAGCATTATTTAAATTTTAGAGATGTGAACACAATAACTTCATGCACTTCATGTAATTGACATTTTTTTTTTAATAATAGATTAAATAAAAACAAAGTATTAATGTCTTTTTGTCAGAAAGATGATGATGTACAGTAAACCAATGATGGTATCATTAATTAAATGTATATAATAGCTGTAATATTAGATGTTATATTTACGAATAAATTTTTATGAAAAGGATCTTTGTGTTTCTTTTACCTCCTTTTTTCTTTTTGAAATGCCATCATTCACAATAAACTGAAAAAAAATAGTGTTTGTTGGTGAAAACATTTCATTTAAAGATGATTGTCTTAATATTCTGTAGTATTTATGGATAAAAAAAGAGAAATAAGTTTACCTTCAACATTAAAAATGTTTACCAAAAATTAACAACTAAACCCACTAAAGATACAGAAAATTTTATGCTTTTTTGATACTCCTAAACATTCTATCAATGCAAAAAAAATGGGTCAAATATGATTGTTACACACGCAGATAAGAATAAACAATCATAACAAGCAAAAACTTGTGTTTTATGTTGTAGAGGCATAAATTAAATGACATTGATAAAGAAAAAAGAAGATTTTTTAATCGAGGTTCCTTTCAATAATAAGAAAATAAACTTAACGTTTTATGACAAGAGTATTTGACTAGCTGATTATTTTTCATATAATTAATCTTCCCAATTTATGTGGTAAAAATGGAATAATGAATTTAGGAGAGAAACGATTGTCAGCTTATCGCTCTCTCCCATTGGGCAATTGTTCATGTTTGGATAGGTGCTAACAAAACTTACCTAGCCATCCCATCAGAAACAAATTAATGAATCAATAATTCAAAACATTTATTTATAAATCCAAAAAAAATACTCATGAAACCAAATATAAAATAAGATACAGAGCGTTAATAACATCAGTAGAATTTAAAGACACAATTAAATAAAACAGCGCGATCCTTCGAGAAATGGTTTTGATATCTGAAAGAATATGATAAATTCAATTTATAATTTTTGTGACACGTATATTATTCAAAAGGAAATACGTTTTTAAATTCATACTCATCTTTCAAGTCGCATATTTTGAAAACAGCGCCGAGGTTACTAACTTCCTCTATAAGCCAATTTGTTGGGAAAAGAATGTGCCACACTATTCGATGAGGCATTGTAGAAAAGAATATTAGTTTGTCATCCATACGAATTGCATTTTAATTTAAAACTGCACTCTTATTGGTATGTGGTTCCTTACGGACCAACTGATTGCTTAAAAAAATGATACAAAACAATATATTTTTTTGTTATACTTTTAAAAGTAGAACATAAAACATCTAATTTTATTCACAAACGACTATGGTCTATCTATTATATATTGTCCACGCTTGTAAAGACGATAAAACAAATTTTAAATTTTGTGTTACAACTTTAATATATTCGAAAGATTGGCTAAAAAAATCGTTCGTTTGATATTTTTTACATGACGAAGAAAATATGAAAATTTTAATTGTGCAAAAAAAGTTTTCATCGCCTTAAATTTGTTTGCAGTGAAAACAAAACCAATATACTGTACTAAACAAAAAACTATATACTGTACTGATTTTTATTTTTATTTGTCTATGCATTCCTTTTTCAATGTTATCTTCTTCTTCTTTTTTTTCTACCTACGTGGAGAATTTTTTTCTTCCCATAACATGCCAGCATCCTTCAGTTCCGCAGCGTACACTATGGATAACACCCAATGGTCGTACAGGATGCCGGAATCTCACCGGTTGGAATAAGAGGCAAGCAAGATTGAGACTAGGGTATCCAATACCGGAGCCTTTTTCCAATCCCGGGATTTCGGGATTGATAAATTTTCAATCCCGGGATTGAGATAAATTTACCGAAGAATTTGAAATCTCCCCGTATTTTCCCCGTATTCTCACGAAACCTCGTTTTTTTTTTTTAAGCTCACCGAGGACTTTGATTCGACAATTTGCCTATTTCATCTCACTTGTCGAGATTTACTCCAAATTTCTCAATCCCGAAATCCCGGGATCGCGACCATGTCAATCCCGGAATTTCGGGATCAGAAAATTGAACGGGATCCCGGGATTGGATGCCGTAATTGAGACTATTCAGGGGAATCCACAGCACGTTATTTATCTAATTCTTACGTGATGATGATCACTTTGAACGAAATATTACTATATATCTGCTATTGTTATTAATAACAAAAACATTGCATAAACTTTGTAATATAAAATACTTGTTCGTCTCACAAAACTCTTAAACGCTGTGCGTGATGAAATATCGTTTATTGTACGAGCTATAATTTGGTGAAGATAATATCAACAATTTTGGGCGAACGTGGATAGTGAATGATTTTTAAATTAAAAAATATTCCGTCACTAAAAAACTAACAAACGGTGGTCTTTGACATTATAAAATTGTGTCGGTTCATTATGATTTTTCAGAGTAACCTAGCTATAATACGTCATTTTAAATTCCAGGTAGTATGGTCAAGCTAGTTTTATATAAGTTGAATCTAGAATGTTTTTATTGATGGCAGGAGTAGATGAATCTCAGTGTTAACTTGAAATGTTATCACCAGGGCAACGGGAAGAGCTTATGAAACTAAATTGAAGCGACCAGTCTAAAGTATTCTCTACGGATGGTACCCTCACAGGTTGTGTGGTAACTAATAACTCGTCAATTATTTCTTAGTTACCCTTGATTGCTCTCCAAGGATAGCATTGGCGCAATCAAACAAATGTTAGCAAACTCATATCGCGTTGAGCCGTCACAACAATAATTGTTATTACAATGATAATTCTCCACAGAGTGTTTAATTTACAACTACATTATTCATGTACTTAAAGCAGAAAGGGTTTGATAAAATAATATAAACGGCCTCAAACACAGCCATCATTTCTTATTATTTAAGATATCAATGATTTTATTTAAGTATTCAACCCCCGACCGCTCTCAATTTAGAGAATATTGACATATAAATGAGGTATATCAACATAAATTGTTCTATAATAACAGCTTGTTATTAACGTAACATCTCATTTTTTCCTGGAAAATAAAGACAAAAAATAGAGTTAAAACAAGTAGAGTTGTTATATAAACATTTTTCCTGCGTCTTTTTTAATGGATGATAGGTAAAAGACAATTCAAGACATCACGGCATTCTTGCATTCGAAGAATATACTATACCGAAAAATAATTTTCTGGCGGTGTTCTTTCATGGATTCAAACCTGTAGAAATTATTGAAATTTGAACGTATTATTAACCATGAGATTTTCGACAGTGTTTTTGTTGTTGTTATGAAAACTGGTCCATCCGGAAATTAGTCCGTCAATCTTTTACATCAGACAGCGTAAGTATCATCATATTACAGCCATCCATTATTCTGGCAACAGATTCATAAATTGTTTTGAATATCAGTGTATTAAAGTTTTCATTTATGATATCGTGATTCCCCAACCCAGTTGAAAAAAATCCAATCATTTACAATTAAGCTGTAGAACCGACAGGATAATATTACAACGTTGTAGCATTAGATGATGAGGTTATTTTTTTTTATCCTGAAAGTATAAAATTACCTATTTTACCAATGACAATATTTGGCACGAACGTTGATTTAATAAATACTTAATAGTTTTTCATAAAACCTTTGGCTTCGGGCAGGAATACATCATATATAACGCTGTGAGAAAAATCATTCTTTTCGAATATTCTAAGACTTCGTTAGAGAATTGAAATGGCAGTGCGCACATGTCGACTGCATAGCGCGCGGCGGTGCAATTAGTAAACATAAAGCTCCAAGGCGGAAGTCCGCAGGCAGGTCGCGGCGCCAGGAAGGGAGCGCGAGCGCCTCCATCCGTCTCGTACGAGCGACTACCTCACCTTCGCAAGCTCTCGAAGCCTGCGTTTGGGTACTTTTTTAAACTAAAGCTTTCTTTTGTTGTTTTTATAAAGAAAGACTCTCACCATAGAAAACGTCCTTGTGTGTTTTCATCTGGTGAGAGGAACAAAGCCTATTTATCTTTTTGAATTACTCCAAGGTGTTCACAACATGAAATAAAAACATAAATAATATTTCAAGCAATATATTTAACTATAATGCAAGGCTGTGGAGTCGCGTGAAAAAAGACGACTCCGACTCCGAGGATTTTTTTAATAATTTCATTTTAACTTATATATATGTATACCATCAGATCATCTTTAGTCAGCCAAGCATGAAATGTCAACACTTTTGACTATTTTGTTTAAATACACATCATTAAATATATTTTTCAAAAAAATCGAGCCGCTCATTTTTCACGACTCCGATTCCACATCCCTGCCATAATGTTATCAGGCAAATTTCTGTTCTTGGTAACTTCATTCAAATTATATTGAAACACATTTTTTGTTATGTATTTTTACATTGGAGATTTTCGATCTCCATATAAATTAATTTTAGCTTAGACTGACTAAGGACTAACGTAGATTTTCATTTCGTGATCTGCTAAAGAAAATCTTTTCTGGCAACATTTATTTGTCTTTTTATATGGACACATTATACTCTGCTGTATACCGAAAAAGAAACAGTAGCATTTTTGCAACACAGAAGAACACTGGATGTTCTGTGAAAAAAATCACAAAATGGAGATCCACTTTGGTTTCAGTGTAGGTATGGTTAAAGTAGACTTAATAAAAAAATGAATAAAAAATGTATTTTTAATATAATTCGAATGATCTTTCTGTCGTATAACACGACAGAAAATTACCGAAAATCATTTTGACTTCTAACATGTAGCAATACTGACGATGCTAAAAATGAGACAAATACTTAGATAAACGTGGATAAACACCATTTTAGATTTTTAACGGAAAAAAAATGATTTTTGTACCATTTTGTGTGATTTTGGTTTACTGTATTTACACAAAATCATTAGTTTATATATTTAGTTTTATTACACTTAAATAGCTCTACTATTTAAATATTTTAATAATGTCAATTAAATTATAAAATTTCTGTTTAAATTACATCTGGCAGTATTACTTTCGATGTGATGAAATTTTTATCGAGTCAAAAATATATTTGTTTTTCAGTTTCCGAACGTTTTGAATTATTTGAAATTTGAAAACCGATTATACTTCACATTCTATGACATCGGTATTTTTGATTTTCGTAATATTTCGAGTCTTGCTGTCAATTTAAAGCGTTGAAAAGTTATTTGCATTCCAAAATGGCTACTAAGAATTCACAGAAAAAACCTTTACTTCTATCTCACAGTATAAATGTTATTTTGATAACGTTTAAATAAGTATTAAATATATGTTTCTACAAAATGTAATATTAAATTTATCTAAGGAAATGTAAGAATATAATTTCAGATGTTCTTATATATTATTTACCCATTTGATGAATATAAATACGATCATTTCTTAAGCAATTATTTTATTGGCTTAGCGGTTAGCTGCTTACTCTTTATCGTCAACTTTTTTCGATTTTGGAGATTTGAACAATATAGCAAATCGAAGATATCAAATTCCACGGTGAGCAAAAAAAATGGATTTTCGGGGACAATCCGGGAAAAAGTATAGCAAATCGAGGATTTCAAATTCCTCGGGAGGGGGGTCGCTAGAACATGGCTTTTATTATAAGGGGTCTATGTATTAGGACAAATCGATGATTTTTCACCTTTTAATTAAGAGCTTATGGGTATTCAAACATCAACCATTAGAGGTTATAAAAAAACTGACTTCTATAAAAAACCAGTTTTCGATGCAATTAAAAAAAGAAAAATTTAAATAAAATGGCGAAAAAAATATCTTGTCATTAAATTTTGTGTACTTTGTTTACCTTTACCAGCAGTAAAAAATGCTTCGGCTTACTACATTTTTATTTGTAACTTTTGTCTAAGAAATATTTTTAGAAAACTCATAAAAAAATGCAAAAGCCAAAATTTGTCCAAATAAATAGTACACTAAAAATTTAACTTCATACTTAATATTATTTAGTTTTAGTTGCAAACATGGCGGCTTCAATACAAAATATTTACTATTTTAAATAAATATGAAAAAACAAAGATTAATTCAAATATTTTTTTTAATCATTTTTGCTCCAATCGGAGTATATGGTCTCCAAAAGGAGGTATCTTGGGACAAAGAAAATCTACTGAAAGCTGTTTGTAAATCGGTCGCTCAACCTCTCTTTTCGAGAGAGTAGTAGGGATAAAGGGATAAGGTCTAGGACAGGGACTTGGGTTTAACTAATCACTCTCGATACGCCCAATTATTGAAAGGATGAGAAGAGATGGAGTGAAATTAAGTTATCGTCATTACCTCTGCATATAATCAAAAATGTTGCTCGTTACTGGGAATCGAACCCGTGAGATTCGGAACGTATGCAGCAACGCTAACCGCTACGCCTTAAGATCCGATTTTCAATACTATTATTTAAAACCACATTAAGAAATTTAAATATGTAGTCATTAGAATGCGAATTTTATTTGATAACCGACAATCCTAATATCATCATCCATGTGCTTGAATGTGAACTATGTATCTAATGAATTAGTTATATAATATTCTCTAAAATGATTATATTAGTTCTGAGTGTATCAAATTGTGCCTAATCAAACGTAGGAAAGCTGAAAAAATATTTGCTTTAGTTGCTAGGTGATAAATAAATATATTTTATTTGAAAAATATTATTGGTAGCAATATAAACGAATCGCCCTTCTAGTCAAAAATTAAAAACAAATTTTAACTGTTTTTTGTGTCGTAAATTTTCGCTAACTTGTTTTATAAAGCAAAACAATTTTCAACATGGACAGTAAACAAAAATCGAATAAACGCAGCATAAAAATTTGGCATAATTTCAATGTTATTATTATTCACGGTAAGTTTTATATTGAGGAGGGAAATTCCCGACGGGGCACACAGGTCGTAATATTCGCCCTCGTAAATAACAGGGGTAATTGCTCAATTGTTTTTCCATCGGCTGTTCAGAGTACGGCACTGACGGGGAGAACCCGTTTGATTGTGAAATATGAACAGTGTTTTATGAAGCTTTTCGCTTAATATTATACTGCCTTTTCCGCCCAGACGAGACGGTATCCTATTATAGCATTAAATTTTTTCGAGTCGAGAAATTTAAAATTAATCGATTTTAAAGAAATCTTTTACATAAACCGTTTCTATCAAATTTTTATTATTTTTACCGTGGAAAAAGAATTATCTTTAAAAAATGATGCTATTTTTTAGAGCCAAGTATAAATTTTGTTATCAATATTCCAAAAAACATTCAACTGAATTAAAAAAATTATATATACAATACATATATCTTTTTTAATATTTGGTATTACAACTCTTTTAAATGTGTCAAATTATTTGAAATTAAAAGATCATACGAGGTTAACAAGATGACAATTTTTTGTAAGTCACTCGAAATCAAATCGAAGAGAACTGACATCACAAACACCCATGTCTAAGATCACAAATTTAAATTGAAAAAAAATCTAAATTTTTCATTGACCTTACCGGGAGTTGAACTCAGATCCACTTGGTCGATGGGACCAAGCTCAATCAAACCACAGCAATTGACTTAGAATTTTAACTTATGTTTTTAACCATGTGTGTTTCTAATGAAGAACGTATGGGGGGCCAAAGAAGTATTGTAAAATAAGTTTACTTTAAAAGATTTTGTAGGTATTCATTTGATCTAGTTTTTTTTGGGAGAGGGTAAGGAATGAATGATGTGGCTGGGATTGGACATCGGTGAAAATACAGAAAAAACGGCTACAAGAGAACTAAAAAAAGCCAGTATTTGTTTTAAAATAGTTGCTGTTGGCAATCAGATGAATGTTATCTGAATATTCGTATGTTTCCGCGTGCAATTTTAAATATATTTACTTAATGGAATTTAATTACAAATTCAAAAGTATGCTAATTTTTGTGATTCATACACACATTGGTATTTCAATTTTTTAAGATAAGATTAAGAAGAGGATATTTTGTTGACTAAGTTGAACATCAATAAAAAACCTTGAATCTTTTAAAGAATGCCAAATTACACTCTCATTTATCAAACAAATTAAAACTTTTTTCAAATATTTGAATATAACGTTTTTTTTTTCAACGTTTTTGACAAAAATTATTAGTTTATCCCCATTTTTATCAAAATTTATTGTAAAAGTTACATCATTTTCAAAAAACAAAATGGGGAGCCAAAAAATACCTCTTCCTTTAATTATTATATAAAAAATGAATACAAAGAAACCAATCAAAGTAAAATTACTTCTTAGAAAACAATACAAATTTCTTGAACAAACATGAAAAGAATCAAGCCAGTGGATACGTTTGAAATATAAAGAACCTAAAGCATAATGAATTATTAATCGCCTCTGGTGAATAGTAGAAGAGAATCAACTATAATACATGTATATTCCCACAAGTGGCGAGCCATAAATCTTTTATTCGTATGAGCCCGATCGAGGAGTACAACTCATTGAAACCTGTTCAAAAGCAAACTAGATTCTTTATCACACAGTGAATTCAAATCATTATATTATACAAAACATTGTAAAATGCTCCATTTACCAGAAATACAGGTATCGGTATTAATCAGTGATCATTTTTTATATTTAATTTTAAAAATAAATTTGAATTTTTCTTTAAATTTGAAAGAAAAATTTAAATCAATTTTTATTTTTAGCCCCAATTTTACATTAAACGTTTTTCTAGATACTTTTAAGGAATTTAAAACAGTACCTAGTTGTAAATCAGTTGCTCAAATTCTCTCTCTTCAAAATGATATCACGATGTGCTAGAAAATTACTAGTATTTAGCTTATCGTTTTGCTGTCTGTTCCCGCTGTTTTCAGAATCAGATAAGGAGTAGTTGTAAATTTATAGGCTAAAGAAAACAGCTAGCAATGCTTTTAAATACTAATAAATCAGTTTGAAAAAAATAATAATAAGGCATTTGGAATTTTTACTTTTGATCGTGCAACCTGGTAGAACAAAAGATTTTTCTCGTCAAAAATATACTTGATATAATTTAAGATTTCGACTGAAGGTGCTTGGTGGAATTTCAATATTAAATTTGAATCATTCAAATTATGTACACTCCCACAGATTTTGTCACTAACGACCCGGGTTTCGCCTTTCGGCATCTTCAGGCGTTCAAGCGCACGGATGAACTTGAACTGACAAGTTCATCCGTGCGCTTGAACGCCTGAAGATGCCGAAAGGCGAAACCCGGGTCGTTAGTGACAAAATCTGTGGGAGTGTACATAATTTGAATGATTCAAATTTAAAAATATACTTGTTTACTTTTACCCTACACACTACACTCCACATTATGAACAACTTCATATAATATTCTATACTTTATAGTTTATACAAATATAAATAAAGTTTATTTGACTGATTAAATTTACGAATCAATTAAAAAGTATTAATAAGGCTTTGTCTAAATATCTTTTTCATATGAAGAATCAGTTCCTTGTGAAAAAAATTGTTTGTCATCAATTACCCACAAACGATTTTCTATGCACAAACACCATGTTTTTTTACAATAAAGCTATTATTTAGTTTTCAATAAAACTTGTCACGCAAATATTATTATATGTGATCAATAAAGTTACTTGAAAATAAGATAGAGCTTTAGTGAGAAATACATACTTTTTCAAATTACTTACGGATCAATACTACTCAGTGGAACCTCTCATAACGAGTTTAATTCGTTGCAGAATCTTACTCGTTATGTGAAACAATCGTTAAGCGAAACAATTATTCCTATATAAAACAATGTAAAATAAAACAATGCGTTCCATGCCGAAAAAAATCATTTTTTTATATTTTTAGCGTATGTATATTCAAATAAAATTACATACTTATAATTTGTTAAGGAGTGTAACAACCTGGAATGCTTTTTAGATTTGGAGAAAATAATATTATATAAAAATCGACTAGTTTATTATTTATGACAAATAAATTATTATTTTTTACTAGAAAGCTGTCTAGAGACATTTGTTTTTGCCGATGCTTCAAAATTTGGTGAAAATGTGACAGCATTGCCATTGAATAAATTTGTAAAACGCTTAGCCACCTCCTTATTAGAGTGATGCTTTTCAATGTACGATGCAACAGTTTTCCATGCTTTCAGCATTTTTCTTATTGCGCCAGAAGATTATTGCTCTGTTACTTCCTCCTCCTCCACTAACAAACTCTCCTCTATAACTTCTTGCTGTGAAAATAATGCAACTCAATGAGCTCTTCGGAGGTCAGCTCTTGACTGTGTTCTTCCACAAGCTCATCAATATCGTTGTTATCCACCTCCAGTCCCATGATATTGGCCAAAGATAGAACCTCGTTGACTGTAGACTCCACAGGTACTGTTTAAAACCCCTCAAAATTACGTTCGACAACGCTCTCTGGTTAAAGCTTTTTCCAAGCAGAAGTGAGGGTCCTCGTGGTAACCCCTTCCCACGCCTTGTCAATCATCTTGAGGCAAGTAACGATGTGAAAGTGATCTTTCTAAAATTCTGCGTCACTCGTTATGCGAAATATCGCTCGTTAAGGGAGCATTTATTTCACAATCTGTTTTGCTCGATATACGAATTACTCGTTATGAGAGATTCCACTGTATTTAAAATTACTTATAGTTAACCTCACATTTTTTTATAATCAAACATTAAAACTGAAATTTAAGTGGTTAAAATAATCAAAATAAGGAAATGGTTGGCGACAGTTATGCCGTCGTAGCGTTACGCCTCGTAGCACCCTCCATGTCAACAGAAGTGAGAAATGATTGAGTATAATAATTATTGGTCATTTGTATAATTTTCATGGACGAGCAATAACGTCTACATCATTATTCTGTTATTATTTTTCCAAATCGCTTTAGAAATTCAGTACTATTGTCGTCATTACAATGTACAATATTTCAAGTTATTCAATAAATAATGCTCGTTAGTTAACCGTCCGCAATCTTAAATACTCACTTGTGTAAACACAAAAAAGACAACGCAATTTGGCGCAACAATTTTTATTGACGTTCATAATATTTATTGATCGGTACATAACAAAATAATTATTTTAAAAATTGTTTTATCGCCATGCATAAAATCTCTTAGAAACTAACTTCCATGAAATTCATGTTTCAATAGCGATGGTTGAACTATTACTGATATAATAACACCCCAAACCCAATAATTTGTAGAACATTACTATATACAGCGCTAATTGAAGACTTAAACTGAGTGTTTAAGGTTAATTGGTATGTATTCCTTTTCAGGTTATGTCCACAGAAACGGTTGGCAATAGATATTGACATTTCGTTTTGTTTTCAGGATTGCGAAAAGTTGAATCAAACAACCATGCCTATATAGCACAATCTTAAAATCAGTTGAATATCGATATATGAAATTGTTTATTCGAAGACTTGGTGGAATGTAAATGTGATGCTTTATATTGTTACTTGAGTTCTTTTAAAAAAATTGTCTTAGCGAAAACACAATATTCCTTTGTAATTTATTTCCACTTTATTTCAAAAGGTCAGGACCGGTTTCGCGGTAAATAAAGTGGAAATAAAGTACAAATAAAGTACAAATGCATATTGTGTTTTTATTAATATAGTGCCTTTCCATCAAGTATAGACAGTGAACACCCTAAAAATAAAAAAAATGTCACTGTAATTTAAAATAACTAAAACCACAACTATAAACATTTAAACGTTTATAGTTTACGAGCTTTATATCATTTTTCAAAACTAGTATAAAATAATTTTACAGCAATTCATGCTCTTGAAAACTTATTTCTCGTGAGATTGATAAATAAACGCAAACGATGGTATTAGGACGCGTATCATAGTAAAAAAAACTTGGACATACAATTTCATATTTAATATTCCAATGAGAGACCTGCTTCGATTTTTAAAAGAAGAATGTACCTATAAGTTCTATAATAGCTTTTAATGTTTTCATATAAAAATAGTGTTATTATATTATTCCGTTTAGTTATAGGTAGATAATCTTGCTGACCTAAATAGTACATATACAATTATTATAATATATTATCATAAATAACAATATAATTATGACTATTATGTGCATTTTGTCTCGAACACTTTTTTTCCGATTCTAAAAAGAAGGAGTGTTTTTGCATGTTAAGTATGCAATGGAAATATCTGGGGCATATTTTCATTTTCCTGCTCGCTGATCCCCTTTTCTACGAACGCATTGCGCCAGAAGCAATGAAAGTCTAAGTCGAAACGCAATTAGACCAGATGTACCGGCCAATTTCCTGCAATTTGTGTCACACTTTATAGGTGAAAACTAATAAATTGCCAGCGATTATAGCGGAAGCGTATTTCGCTTGGTTGCTAGACGATCAACACACCCACGGAATAATTCTTAAGCACTACTGAAGAACGTAAAAGTTTTTTTTTTCAATAATCTTCATCAAAAGTTAAATTTACGGAAAGTAATCATTTTTTTATATCCATGTCTGCTTCCAATGTGGAGCATATGGCTTCCTTATGAAAGCATGTCAACAGTAGTTTTTTCTACAAGAACTGTTACTCAATAGCTCAACCTCTCATTTTTCGAAAAGAGTAGGGATAGAGTGGATACGGTTAGCTATTCGCTCCTGCTAGTTCCCCAGTTATTTTAGGAGTAATTTGGAGGGATTTTCTAAGATATCACAAACATCTATGACTCACAACAAAAATCGATCATTATTTTTTTTTAAATGCTTGTCATACTGAGATTTAAGCCCATAAGATCCGTCACGCCGAGGTATCTGAAGTACATATCCCCGTAAATATCCTCGAAGACGGTAGTACAAAAAAGGAGCTCCCTATTCGTTTAGGAATGGCTGGAGCCACATTCAACTCAATGCGGACTGTCTGGGACACACAGCTGTACTCGATTAAAACCAAATGCCACTTGTTTAACGCTTGCATTCTGGTGGTACTGATTTACTGTTGCGAATCATGACACCTGAAGAAGACTCCGTATACTAAGCTTCGAGAACAGATGCTTGCGTCGGATAATGGGGGTGAGGTGTTTTGATTTTGTGAGGAATTCAGAGATAAGGGAGCGTACAAGACAGCTTCCCGTCACGTCAGTGGTTATGGAGAGACGTTAGAACCGGCTGGGTCACGTGCTGCGGATCCCTCCGGAAAGCCTCAATCCTGCCAGCCTCTTCTTTCGACCGGTGGGATTCCGGGGTCCCGGACGTCCGTCGGATACTATCCATAGGATGTACTCGGCGTAACTGAGGGATGCTGGCATTTCATGGGAGGAAGCAAAGCAATTGGTGAGAGACAGAGAAACATGGAGGTGCCGCGTGGCGGCCATTTGCTCCACATAGGGAGCGAACATGGCCAAAGAAGAAGAAGAAGATCCGTCATGGAAGCTAACGACGTCGATCATTGCGCTACGTAACACTTGTAACACAAAAATAATAATAATGTATCGACATTTATCAATATTTACTCAATTGTGTCCTTCGTTTGACGTTTAGCATAAATTTATTGTACCAGAAAAATAAATTTAACAAGTTTGCTTATTTTTATTTAAAAAAAAAACATTGTTTGATTTGACGATTGTTTTGGTCAGCAAACATTTTACGTATTCTTAGAAAATTTCTAAAGACGTCATTATTTGTTTGGAATTATATAGCTCAATATTTGAAATTAATGTTAATCACAGAAAAAAATGTCTTTCGCTGTTTGCAACGCCCGCGACATGTTTAACCATATCAATATCGCAAATTCAAAAATATTTTATTTTTACACCAACGTACCGTAGTAAAAATACAACCATGAAGCATAGAACATCAACTCTTTAACTGAATAAATAAAGGAGTTTGCAATGTCTCTTTATTAATTCTGGCAATATGTGTGATCATGATCACGTGGCAATTAAAATATTAAAATAATATTAATAATTAAAGTATATTATTAATGCACAAATGAAATTGTTTATATAACGCTAGTCATGTGTATGATATTGTAATAATATGTACATATATTAAATAAATATTACTTTATAAGATAAAGTAATGTTTGAAAAAACGATGCCGACTTATATATATTCAATTGCTGTATTTGTTGCGCTCAATATGACATACAAGCATTTATTTTTATGAATTTAATCATAAAAAGATATAACATACCATTAAAATGGATTCAAATTATTTAATTTAAAGCAAAAAATACATTAAAAATATGTTAAAAGAGTGAAACACCAAAATATATATGTCTGCTTGTCTGTAACAAAAACTTTTCTTATGCGGTGTGCAGTAGTGACATTTTCACAAGTCATTTTGCCATTACTATGTCAAATATGTTATTTTCAACATTCAGCTTTGAACACTGCTATTAATTCATGTGCAACATGAAATTATTTTCACGGTATTATATTCAACTTTCAACATAAGCTTACACCAAATATTCGTATTTTTGATGTCGTCGTTTGGAAATACAATACAACCAATCCAAGGACAGGCAAAACGCTTATCTATTATATTTACATGACACAAACGTTATATTTGAATGGTGCTATAATATAAGCTGCCTTTAAGAGTTGCTTTTTGTGATTTGGTAAAAAGTGAGCATGGAGTGTACTTATAATGAACAAGTCTAATAATCTAGCCCGGGAAAATGCATGTAAAAAAGCTAGTACAATATCTAATAAAATAAAACCACCCTTACTCATAAATGAATTTTATTTTTGTAAGTTATTCGTATAAAACAGTTTATTTAATTAAATTGAGACAATTGATATTCTCGTCTATCAATCAATCTGAAGGCAAACCTTAACACGTTTTATGTTTGCACTTCTAACACTGGGGGAGCAATATTGGTTTCGTTTACTGTCATTGAAAGCAGTGTCGTAGAAAATACAAATAAAAAAAAATAACAATAAAATAGGCAAATTATTTATGGAAAAAATGTGATTTTATAATTTTTATTTTACTTTTGTTTAAATCAAAGTATCGAAAAAGTATAGTAAATTTTTTTAATTCTGTTTTCAAGAACATAAAAATGTAATAACGCAATAAAGATTATCTTGTGTTTTCGTCACTTAATTAAGTCATCCTCTTCAAACATACTTAATTAACGGTTAATTGCCATACATTGTTCTTGACTTTTTATGAGTAACTTTACAACTTTATTATTTTACATTTCGTTTCTTTTTAATAACTTTAGTAAGCCTATTTTTTTAATTAGTTATAAACAACAGTTACCATTTTCATGTTTATTGTTATTAATTTTTGTTATATATTTCACGACTATCCGTCTACATTTTTGTTCTTTGTATCCTATTAAGATAAAAAAAATCTAACTGTAAAAAATATTTGTAAAACAAAAATGAATTCAAACTTTCATTATTTATTACGGATCCTATATTATTTATGCGATTTTATATCCGTTGAGTTATTTTGTAAGACTTATTTGGTAGACAAAAAAAATGTTGTATATTTTAAAACAGCAAAAAACTACGCTACTGAATGTAAGATTGTGCCAAGATCGTCTACGCCGAGTTAGTTTACCTCAAGACAAATAACACAAACAGATCATTGCCTCTCGCCTCATCTGCATATATATGAGACGGGAATCACGTTTCCAGAACTGGAATACTTTTGTCACTTGTCTTGATTTGCATTATTTCTTCATTACGTTTACCTTAAAAGACGCCTTGCACAGTTTAGTTTAAAAGCGTATGGCTAAACTTCATTCATTATTTCTCTTTGTATTTTGTATCGTGAGATATTGAAATTTTTAGTTGGAACTATCATTCAGCAGTATTCTTTAAGTATATTAAGCTAGTATATGTTATATTTGGTAACCTAGATTACTGATAAGTTTTTTTATGTGTTAATCATTCTTGAAAAGTTTCGGGGCTTTCTTCTATTTTTATCAGTATCAACCAATTAAGCGAGTTGAACAGAGCGTGTCTTCATTACAAGAGACATCAAGAACATAGTTTTTTTAAATCTATGTCCGCTGTGAATGTGGAGAATGTGGCCTATTAATTGAAATGTCTTAACAGAAGTTTTTTTCGACAAAAATTGTTTTTTACTCAAATGCATACGTCTCTTTTTCTAAATGAGTAGTAGTTATACCTATATAAGGATTGGATTATTACTGGACTACTGGCTAACTAACCACTCTCATTACGCTCTGTTATTGTAATTGAAAAGGTGGGAGGTCATTTTACACACCCATACCTTCAAACAAAATTGATAAATCTATTTTTTAAATGCTGTTCGTTATTCAGTATAACGCAAAGCAAAGACAGGGTTTCTTGAAGGGGGGCACAGTACAGTTTTGTAGGGCCACGGGTAAATTTTTCGAAATCAGTAAATTTTTGTGTTTAAGAAATTGATTTATGTAAAGTTTAAAAAAATGTATGAAAAACTATGACCAAGACGTGTAGAATATTACAACGCATCTAACATTTTTTTTTTCTAAAATACCACATGGCTCACTTCACCTCTAATGGGCCCATATAATATGTGTTATTATTCTCAAATTATTCGAATGCTTATTGTAACATTTTACTGATGTTTATTTATAAATCTGCATTTCTCACTACTATCTTTGTCTACTTGTGATTTCTCACAGCAACGTCATTCTGTCAAACTATTACGGACATTGCTTTGCTTCGCATGAATGTACTTGTTACATTTCCTGGTAATGTATAATCAAGAAGGAGCAACACTGTGAATGCCATATTAAATGAACCGGGAAGCTTCAGAACGCTTATGCAGGAATTTTAGCTACCTACAACCAATGGAGACAGATCCATACCTAGGCAAACAAACGCATTCATATTTAATTTGATTTTTAATAATACTAGCTGTAAGCCCGAACGGGGGGATTTTTGTTGCATTTTTAAGTAGTCAGAAAATTTACTGGCGTGAAAAATAAATTACAAACCTATTTATTGAATAAGCCAGAAATTCTCAAAGTAAAAGAAATATATCTCGGGGCATATATCGACAGCCCTGCCCTGCAGTATTTAAATTGTAAATGATTTAATTTTTGGAATTATGTTTAAGTTTGCTAACAATCATTTTTCGTAGTAGCAGAAATAGACCTCTATTATATAAAATATATATTTTATTCAACTAATTTTCAATTACCCTAGCAAATATATTTTGTAGACGAAAAAGACCCGAGGACATTAGTACGAATATATTTGTGATTATTTGTGATTTGTGATTATTTTATCGACTATTAATATATAGATTTTTGCTTTATATCCATAGTCTTCTCTTTTTTTAGAGCTAGAGTATATGGTGAACCTTGATGGCTTCAATTAGTCTCCTCCACTTTCTAGTCTTCCGCCTTTCCACGGCAATCGTCTACCTGCGGCACTAATATGTTCTGTACCATGTACGTGTCCATCTAGCAAAGATATAATGTATATATACTCATATATATATATATAACTATAAGATTAAGAAGCCGGCTGCGTGGTCGATGTGAACGTCGTTGACTTAAAACACGGAGGTCACGAGTTCAAATCCTAGTACGTACAGTTTATATAGATTCAATTTTCAATCAATTTATAGATTTCTGTCTAAAGGCATGGATATAAGTGATGTCTTGAATTCCCTCTTGCCCTGCTTATCATCAAAACGGACGTAGCGAGAGTGATTAGCTTACCACTAGTCCAATAAGCTTACTACTATCCTTCTATCCCTACTCTTTATAGATAAAAGAAAGACTAAGTCACAAACAGTTCTCGTAGAAAAAAAACTGTTGAAATATCTCCATTAGGAAGCCATATGCTCCAAAATGGGAGCAGACAATAATTTAAAAAATTAGATTTTATGATTTAGATAACTAAATTGGTAGCTCAAAATCATCCCTTCGCTGAAATCAGTGCAAATGACGTACTTACTTCAGATGCATATAAATATTTTTTTGCAATTTCATGCAATTTTGAATATTCTCAGTATGATTTTTAAATTAAAATCTTCATGTTTACAAAGATAAAAAATGAATATTTAAAACGAGCCTAATGATCGACGATACTTTTTGGGTTACGTCTTAATATTATTTTTCGAAGTTTCAATAGTTTTAAAAACCCACACACATATTGTAATGCCATATATTTGAACAAATTTAAATAAAAACACAATCATTGAATAATATCTGCCTAAAGATATTATACCCTAACATTACTTCAATAATAATTATATGCAATATTTAACTTGCGTTCAATACTGGATACAGGTTGGTATTGAGGAATGAGGAGGCTTTTATTCAGTAATTCTCAACTTTGGACATCAATTATAATGATTCAGTCGAAATTTATATTATCTTCTCTCTACTAGCAGAAGTTGGTAAGTAATAAATCGATAATTTTGAATAAACGACATATGACAAAATTCAGCTTCTAGTAGTATAAAACATCTTTTTTATATTATAGATAATTATTATATTGAATTATCAAATTCACCAAAATCATTTTTTCTCTGTTAAGCAAAAGACAAATCTTGATTTCATACAATATGTATATTTTTTTTTTTTTTTTTTTGGGATATCAAAAATTATGGTGCTTCAAGTACCAGGACGCGCCAGCGTCAAGATTTTCCAGTTTCATCTTCAGCGTTAAAGATTTTGAAAAATTGTAAATGGATCCTTACCGTGTTCGCAGACGGAATGGGAGGGAGTGGGGCGCGATCATACGAGGCTAAGAAGTTACGGGAACTCCATATGCATCATTTTGCAATTCACATTCCATTTGCGTTTAGTGTAAGGAGTTTTTCAAGTGGATTCATTCTTACAAGAAGTCACGGTGGCTTTTTTAGATATCGCAAAGCTTCGGACAGAGTATGGACGAAGGGTTGTATTCGAAATGTCGAAGATGGTTAGGGTCACGTGGTAAAAAATTTCAATCATTCTGGGACAGCAGATGTTCAACGTTTTAAAAATGGAATGGAATTCGATCTTCATCAAGGTCAACTCGGGGGGGTTGGGTGGGATAGTTCCCAAGGTCTGTTTTTGGGACCATTATTCTACAATATATACACTAT
The DNA here is from genome assembly GCA_031772345.1 of Himalopsyche anomala. Taxonomy (NCBI): domain Eukaryota; kingdom Metazoa; phylum Arthropoda; class Insecta; order Trichoptera; family Rhyacophilidae; genus Himalopsyche; species Himalopsyche anomala. The sequence continues at coordinate 24,728,923 of CM062827.1, forward strand.
GAATTCTTCGGCGGAGGGAAAACGAGCAATTATAGCAAATAAGCAGATGATTAGGTATTTAGCTAAATTCGAAATTCGACAAGGGCGCTGTAGAGGTTCAATTGCTGGCGATTACATAGCGATGGCGGGTGGTGTGCGACAAATGCGAATCAAAAAATTAATCGAAAAAACGCGCGGCAGTAATGTTTTCAAAGGTTTTATTAGTAAATATTGTTCTTGCATAGCATGAACGAGATGATCAAGTGGTCCAATTCGGTTAAGTATCTTGGATCGCTAGATAGTCGACTTAAAATTTCATGAAACGTCGCGATTAAAAAACGTTCAAGCTAATGTACAAAGGCAAGGTTTGGTACTTTATGCTTTAAGCGAGAGCAATTACTTCAAAGAAGCTGCTCTTCTACACAGCAATTACTCGTCCATCATGGTGTACGCGCTCCAATTGGACGTATGCCACCGTATAAACCTATGAAGGACTCTCCAGAATTGTCAAAATAAATCATGAGCCAGATATGTAACGCCCGTGGTACGTGGTAACTCGTGCTTCTCAGAGATTGTGAAAATACCTACTTCGCGAGTTCGTTCGTGAAATATCACAAAAGTTTCACAGCGATTAGGTTAGGCAAATTTCTACCCAACGAATTCTGATCTCCACAAACTATGACGAGACATGCCTGGAGAATGTTTTTGACCCAGAGCTGTCCAGTCGACGACCTCATAGATCTTATGTCGTATAAATTGTCAATTTTAGAACGAACTTAGCATCACGAAAATGACTCTCTTTGTTTAAAAACTTTTGTATACTGTATGTGTGTATGTATGTAGCGCATGTGTGTGTACATGTTGGATATAGTATGGAGGAAGCAAAAAAACAAAAAAAAAATCTATTATAGCATTCATTGAAATATTTCAATAACAGCTATATGTTTGACAACTTCATTTTGGAGTAGAATTGTTACCTTGAAGTTTTTGTGAAAGTAAAATTACGAAATTTTGGAGAATGTGAAACTTAATGTTCCTGATCATTTCTTATGTAATTGCGGACATAAATTCTTTGGTGTTTCAGGGTGTAAAACCAGCCTGCTAATATGAATGCCACTGGAAAGTATTTTAACAGCGATTTACTGTATTTTCGACATATTTAGCGTAGACGAATTTGTTGTTTGTCAATTAACAGTAGCGTCGTAATGTATTATATTAAAGTGGACTTTGTCAGATCTTACAGCCAGTTCATTTTCTTGTCAATTCTAAATGATTATTTTCTCCATATTTTTTTTCAAAATATGATGTTATTTTTTACATTAAAGCAAATTTCCGATTTTTTTAAATTTACATTTAAATGAGTTTATAATTTATAGATAAATTTAAATATCAGCGTAATTGCTATAAGCTTTCTAAAATTAATGACATTGCTTCAAATGCATAGTTTTATTGGCCCCTTACAACGGTGACTTTTGTTGATAATAGTTTTTAAATAATAAAAAAAATATTATTCACCTTAATTTTACGTTTGCGTAGTTTGGTAGTGGTTATCTTAAAATAGCAGAAAAATCGTCTTAAATTGCATTCTGGTTGATTCATAAGAATATGGATGACACGTCACTAGTTGACAACCACACCTTAGTGCTCTAGACAGGCAAGCAGTCATGGGAAGTGTTTCGGCATTGGAGCCTTTCTCATTTCCTTTCAGGAAACGTAAATTTGCATGAGGATTAGCAGGAATGAAATATTCTGGGGTCTTTCTGAAAAAGCGGAAGTAAAATTCATGACGCGATTCGTTCATTATAGCAAATGGTTTTATTAAGGAGCGTGCAGGTCGTTGCCGAAAGGGTGTTATCCCATGATTGACTGTCATGTCTACGCGAAGAGTTCAGTGTCTCTACAATATACCTTACCAAGCAAATGGTCACCGCATTAAAGTTGTTACGATGTGAATTTGTTTTGATAGATTGTTTACTAAAGGGGTTAAAATTTCGAATGTACCTTTTCAATTTTATTACTGGTTATTGAAATTTCAACAAAAGAAGTTGAATGATTACCCCTCCGCCTTCTCAGAAGTTACAAGTGTTTGAGCAAACGATCCTGCGACAAAATCAGTTTTGTCTGTGAGAATGGTATCTTGCGACGTCGGCACAACCATGAGGTTAATATCCACTACGGTTAACCAGAGATTGACAGATTTGTCAAAACGTATCAGCTACTTTGGGCCGGACATACATATAGTATGCATGTATAAATATAAACCTACAAAATATCTTACAAATGTTACCCCTGAGGGAAGATAAAGCTTTGGAATACTTTTATGGGAGGATGGGGTCTCACAGAACCTCCGAATGCTGGAGGTCAGTGATGGTACAGGACCGAGTGAAGTGGAGGAAATTGATTGAGGCGGTCAAGATTCATCCTGATCTTTAGCCCCAAGATGAAGAATTAGGTACAACGTCTAGGTATAAGCTGGCGTTGATATATCCCGTGAGACCTACTGTTGGCCACTTTGACTTCGATGTCACAGTGGAACTGTAGGATATCGGCATGTCACAGGAGGAAGCAAAACACTATTTTTCTGAATGTAATTCTTCCTAACCCAATATATATATTTGAAATGATAATATGCATATACTTGGTGTCTAAATTCTTTTCTTTTGTAAGTACATAGTATTATAAATTTTGTTAAGATGCTTTTCAACTGACTTATTTTATTAACAAACTAAAATTATTGAAGCATAGTTCAAAAGCAAAAAGTTTCAGCCCAAACACAATAATCTATCAATCAAACGATTCAACCCTTGAGTCCCTAAAATTTTCTACTAGTTGGAAGCCACTGGTTTAGATGGTTAATTTTCTATACGGTTATTTATTTAGCATAAAATGATTATATTAATTGTGATGGAACTTTTATCTTTGGTGTTTCATACCTTGAATCACATTATTTTCCTATTGGACTGTGTCATATATAGTTGTGATTTTTACGTGTCATACAACGACAATATATGTATCGCTGAAACTGAACACGATTTTGAATGAATAATTTGTGGTTTAGCCATTGCTACACAAACAGGATAAGCACACACATACCAACACACACAAACGTGAAACACAAATGGGGATCGCAAATATATCACCCCTTGTTTGAACGTGAGAAACATTCCGATATACCGCTGGTATAAATACGGTTAAATACCTTTGGAAAACCAATTTTGTGCTATTAGCGGGACAAAATATCGAAGTGTTTCGGCCCACTTGATATGAAGGACGGTTATACTGATATAATGACCAATCCAGTAGAAGTGTATAATTAATGTTAATTTACTTGTAGTAAATGAGTTATTATCTTGGAAAAAAAGAACAATCTTGAAGGTGTCGAATATCTTGCAGAGAAAGTCACAGAGGAAGATTATGAATTGAAATCCAAATTACATATCAGTGGAATATTTCTGTAGCAAATTCCTGTGTTTTGAAACCTTAACTCATTTAAATAATAATAAAACACTGTTTGTACTAATTAAACAATTATTCGTGAGAATCAGGCCTGTATTTGCTTATTACTAGTATTTTCAACTGATAAAAGAATATATGTAGTGATACAGAGCAATTTATAAATCTATTTAAATATTAATATTTTTTTATCAGTTTAAAATGCTCGTAATGAGCGAAACCAGTTTTTTTAATAAATACTTGTGTAATAATTACAAAATAATGTTTTATTGTTATTTATTATATTTCCTTTCTACTAATTATTGACAGTGAACACCTTTACTTCTAAATACATGATTTAATATTTTTTATATAAAAATGCATGGTTTTTATTATTTTGACAGTTATTTCATCGTTTTTCCGACAAAAATTTAAAAAAATAACAGTTATAATAAATTTGAATATTGCCTAAAATCAAGGCTTTCAAAAACTACAACTGTCTTCCTTTGATTTCAAATTAAAAGCAACAACGTCTTACCACCACAACATTCACTAAAAAAAATAAAGAATGATTTGCATTTTACATTTGGTATAAAAATTTATGTCAAAATCAACTTCAGTTTTCCAAAAAAAATATACAATAACTTCATCTTTTTATAGTATAGTATGCATTTAATGGTTAAAGGTCCTTTACATATTTGATATGTTTGATAGACTAGACGTAAAGTTTGTAAAAAAATATTTTCAAAATAAAGTTATTACTAATATGTTTGATATTTCACTGGTTATGTTGTGTTGTGCCTGTTTGAAAAGCATTTTGTTTTCAAAATACTACTCAAAGTAGCGAAACTATTTAAGTACTAATACAACCAGTCTAATAAAAAGTTTCAATAATAAAACTCACATCTTAACGTAAAAAATAAGCACAAAGTTACTATTTTGGATTAGAAATAAACATAATAATTAGTGTGGTATGTTTTGTTTAGATAGAGAAAACAGATTTCTTAACGACTTATCTTTTAAGTATCTAAGCCTTATTTCAAAGATCTATCCAATTCATATGTAAAAAAGAAACAATTCAATTGAAAATATTTTTCTGTGTATGTCCAGAACTAGCGTTTAGTCAACTACAGCACATCGTGTTTCTGTATTGCATACCCATGTGCAGTCACAGTAATTAAATTCCCACAAATGACAACAGGCTCGCCCACCCATGTAAATAGAATAATACTTTTCATGCATTAAATGTTTATTTTAAAAGTCGATTTTAAATAAATACACACGATAAGCAAATAGATATTCAAATAGCATCGAGCTGATATCATTGTAATACGTGGTTTATCTATTTAAAAATGACGTATTTTTAATAGCACAACGAAGATGCTAGTATCTAAAACAACTACCGTACTTAGTCATATTTATTTCCAATATTACTAGTAATATTATGATTATTATTACTATCCATGCCCGCTCTCAATGTGGCGCACATGGCTACCAGTAGTATTTCCAACAGTTTTTCTACTAGAACTTCTTGTTGTTCTTTTGCGCAATCTCTCTTTTTTAAAGAGATTAGGAATATAAAGGATAAAGCTAGGGTAAGATTAATGATTAGCCAATCGACTCTACGTCACGTTATTTTAGAATTGGAAGGGTAGAAGAACATTTTAAGACATCACCAAATTCATTTTTTATCAGGAACCAACAAATCGATCGAAAAAGTACTGCTAGTACTGAGATTCAAATCTGTGAGATCCGTTGCCGTAGCTAATGACATTGACCACAGTACTATATACAAGTAATATTATAATTTATGCTTTACAAATTGTTGAAAGTTTGGATTGTTGTCCACTACACTAAAAAAATATGAATCTTTGAATAAGAATATTAATGTTAGCACTGAATAATAAAATTCAAGACAATGATATGATTTTAATCTTAAGAAATTAAAACCGTCAATCTATATTAATTAGTGAGTATTGTCGTAGTCACATTGTGGACTTTTCTCTGCCGTAGAGGCGTAGGATGTCTCGAAAGCGTAGCACCGTAGCCGCTTGAGTAATGTAGAAGCAGTCTACGGGGAAATTCATTCGGTCTAATTGCCTGGGATTAGCCTTGTTTAATCATCGGTAAAATAAACAACTCTCTACTAACACATTTATACCGGCTCTCGCATACTCTTTTACACAAGCAGTGGCGTATATTTCTTAGTAACTTGCATTTTTCTTATATATCGAGAAAATATTGCACATATCCTAATCATTTATAATGCGATTTAATACTAATCAAAATATTTTCTTGAAAAAGTATTTCATTATAATCAGTGTTAACAACCCTTTGTTTTGAAAGTATAGACTGACTGATGCTTACGGATTATAGTTTAGTAAATGTTAAACATTTTTTTAACCTCGTCCTTGCGTGAAGCATTTCAGAAGATTTTCTAGAATAGAGTCTTGTAGCTCAATTAATTAATTACATTTTTCTAAGAAGAGATAAGGGATAAAGCTATAACAGAATTATTAGTGGTTTACTAACTGTTCTTGCTTGGCCTTGTTTTTTTTTTAAATTGGAAAGGTGTGAAGAAATTTTAGACAAATCAGACATCCATACCTTCGAACGAAAATTCATAAGTCGACTGAAATATCAAGTTGCGAAACTGTCCGTCGGTACCGAGATTTGATCCTGTGAGCACCACGACCAAAACCACCCTATCTACTACTTGATCACGGACTTAAATAAAAATTATTACTGTTATAGTATTATTCATAAGATATAACTATTGAAAAACATCATTTTTTCTTATTTTAATGAATAATTACCAAGTTAATGCCGATTTAACCAAAAGAAGGCTGCTTGTTTGAAAAAAAATTAAGGTTAGAATTTTAGTAAAAAAATCTTGTAATCGAAATCTTTATTTTGCAGAGTGATCTTGCAGTAGAAACTGTCATCTTTATTTTATGATACTTGTTGATTTTTTCAAATATGAAGTAAGTAATTATAAAGCATAATAAAATAAAAATGATTATTTAATAATGTTTTGCTAATCGTACCTTGTGATTAAATCAGGACGCCTCTGCCAACAAAACATTAAGAGATGTAAAATGAATGAGAGGTGATACATCTCTTCTTAGGGGGCAAAAAGGTTAGGTCTATTACATTTATAGTTTCATCGATATTTAAGATACAAGCAAATTTAGTTAATATGAAACATAGAAAGGCCAAGTACAAACACATAAAAGTGTATGCAAAAAAATATTAAATCATCTAACGAGAAATGATGTTATGTTTTTGATATATTTATTTAAACTGTTTGATTAAAAACCATTTAATAAATCACGTTTCACTATGTCCAATATAATATATTCAAAATTGTACTCATCTCATAGGTAAAATGCTATTCAAAAATCTTAAATATAAATCAATATTTTTCTTAAAATTATAATAAAAATACATACTTCTTGACACTGCATCAAGCTAGCTTACGCATTATATAAAGTATGTATATGATCATGTAATTTATAGGCCAAGTTTAGTAATCTTCAGATTAGACATTTTACCAACAGGACAACACTATTAGGCAGTAGCGGCCGGTCAATGTGACATTTGATCAATATACCCCTTGTATATGCAGGGGCGGCTATATTTCATGAAATAACATTTATACCATTCTCTCATTTTAAATTCAATAAAATAAAATAAAATTTTAAATTAAATAAAATATTTTTTCAAAAATATTTATTATAGACAAAAAAATACATGAAGAATTTAAAATGAATATTATTTCATGAAATATAACCGCCCCTGCATATAAAAGGGGTGCATTGATCGAATGCCACATTGACCGGCCGCCATTGCTATTAGGTTAGCGCAGAGGTGGGGAACCTTTTCTTCTCTAAAGGCCGCATTCATTTTTCTGATTCGACATAAAACCGCAGTAAGCACCGAAAAATTTGAAATCCTCAATTCGCTATACTTTTTCCCCAGATGTCTTCAAACCTCGTTTTTTTTTTTAGCTCACCAAGGAATTTGAAATCCTCAATTTTCCATACTTTTCCCCCAGATATCTTCAAACCTTGTTTTTTTTTTAGCTTAAGGGCTGATTAGTCCGTTCTCTAATCTCCGTGTTCCTGACAAAGTCAAACCAGCGCACTCCTAGTATTTGCCGCAGACATATGTTTTTAAGGCACAGTATACAGTAACTCTGTGTTTTAGTAATGTGCCATGACTTGCTACCGTAAAGCAGCATTGTCAAAATTCATGCGTTGAACAAGGGGCATTTAGTTATGATCGAGTACAATCGTAAGTACCAGACTTTCCGCAATGATATAATACAATAGAAAAATGAATCTTAAATTGAATCAAATATTTTTTGCATGAAACTTTAAAACATTATTTGCCACAAATACTGAAATCTGTTCTTTCAAATAAGATCTGCCAGTTTTATTTTATTTTCAAAATAATTTGTCATATCTTTCTGTCAAGAAATGACAGCTACTACCATGCAAGTGACTTTTTCGTTGCTAATTTTAGAGCTTTCAATTGACCAAGTTAATGAAGTAATGCACAAATATGGCGGCGTATTTCGCGCTAAAATTGCAATGTGATGCACATGTGACAAAAATACGTGTAGCTTGCATTCGTTCGTGAATTCAATTAGCAGCGAAGCCCCCGCCAAATTTCCATGACTCGAAGCTTTATTCTATTTTCAAATGTTTGAATATGTACGAATTTCAAATTTTGAGCTACCCATAATAGAATAATTGCAAAAACACACGCGTATTTCATAATTATATATCTCATTATTCAATTTTAATTACAAACCGCAGAAGGGCGCTCTTGAGTGTTTAATATTTTTTTTTTGCGGTTAAAAATAAAAATATTTTCGTTTTTCACTGCTTTTCTCTTAATTTAATACTTGAATCGCTCTAAAGGTCCTTACTGTCAATTTATGGTGGAAAGACATAATAAATGACGACACTTTTTTAATAATTTCATATTATTTATTAACGGCTAGAACCATTTTTCCTCAGTTCGGGCATTATCAAAACTTTATTTAACGTTATTTAAACAAAATGATGAACTAATAATACTGAAGTAAAAAACAATTGCTAACATTAGTAATATTTTGGTATAAGAAATTTTGTGTGGCAGAGCATGGTTAGTCTTCGAAGCTCATCATTTCATTACTGCTTTATCTGAAAATAGAGATGACCAACCGACTTATGATCAGTTCTCATTAATTGAAATTATATTCGGTAAGCACATCCAGTCCGCTCCACGGAGCAGTGGTCAACGTCGTTGGCTTTATTGACGAATCTCACGGGTTCAAGTCCCAGAATGAACAGCATGTTTTCAATTGTTTTTTGTGATTTCTTTTCGAAAGCATGAATGTTTTTAATGTCTAAAAATTCTCTCTCATCATTCCAATCTTAAAATAACGGAGCTTAATGAGAGCGATTCACTAACCATTCGCCCTGTCCTACTCTGTTCTACTTATAAAATAGAGAGGTTGAGCAACTGAGTGACAAGCAGTTCTCGTACAAAAAATCTGTTGGCATACCTTCTCTTTGATTTTTGACATATGTAGTGAACATGGATTTATAAAAGCCATTGTGAGTAGCTCTGTCAGATATTATTATAAAAAAATATTTCCAGCTTTTTTAATCGGATCTGAATATTACTTGTTTTAAAAAACTACTAAAATAAAATTAATTAATTGGGTCGGTCAAAAGGGAAGATATCTTTCTACAACAGTAGTTGTTTTGAAAAAAATCCTGTAAAGCAGAAAAAAATATGTGTTACTAACAGTATTGTGATTAACAACGAATTTGTCAAATATGATGAGCAAACACTTTGTTACGTGAATTTTTTTATTCGACGAAACTTTAAGATTGAAGAAGCTAGTTTTGTTTCTAAAACGATTTTCTTTGGATTGAAAACAATTTTTTAACTGACATCTCAGCTCACAAGCCGAAAAATTTTGAACCCTATGATTCTGCCATCCATACATTTAAAAAAATCTAAGATTTCCTCCTTGGCTTCTCACCCCCTCAAATATAATGATATTCAAATAGCATCACTGTTAAATAAACCACTTTTTCATATATAAGTTAAAACATTTTTTTTATTAAAACAAACAATATTTATTTTTTCAATTTCAATTTTGTAGACTGGATAAATAATATAAATTTCATTATTTTAATAAAAGTCACTCAACAAAAATGAATAGCAACGCGTCGATTTGACTACCAAATAGAATCAATTATTAGACAGGTTTGACGCCACAACCCGCTATTTTATATATAAGCGTGAATGGATACTATTATACAATAGATCAATTCTCAATGTATTATTTATAAATCAGTCGGGCATTTTTTCAAAGGTAACCAAAAGTTTTAAGAATCGGGTAATTTTAAAGAAAATGTTGACATGATTTTTTTTTAGGATTTTAAGCACTTTATTACACTTTTTTTCGCAAAAAAAATCCTTTTGCAACGGGGCAATTGAAAGCTTTCAAAAATTATCTCTAACCTTGTTATTAGTAGTGCCGTATATGAACGATGAATTATTTTGTCATCTATTGCCATTCTCAATTATTTTATTTAATACTACTTCTTTCTGGATATTAATTACCCAAAACATTAATTATCAGTGTATTTCGGCAGTCACATTACTTTTATTATTTGTTACGATATTAGAGATAAATATTTTTAAATAAATTGGTAGCCATATCCCGTACTAGACTCATCGTCAGTAGAGTCCACAAATGAATGCAATAAAAATTAAGCTAGACCCAAGTTGGAAGTAACAGCTTCTAGAAAATGATTCTGAATTGGTTCATTTTCAGTTTTAATATTTTCTCCTTGAAATAATAGACAGTTTTATTTCCAGACTGACCCATAAAAAGAAGTTTGTTTTTTGTATAAAAATAATCATTTATTAAGTAAATCCTGATTTAAAAAAAACCTTCAAAGTAAGATAAATTTTCAAATGTCAAAATGTAATGAACGAGCCGAAAATATTCGAATATTCGATAGGAACGATTCGCCTTGTGTAGGGGCGCAGAATATCGACTGGTCACTTGTCACTGCGTATATTTGAACCGATTATTAATACACTTCAATATTTCCCAAGCAGTATTTCTTGTTTCGTGAGTAACTTGATTATTTATTCAAACATAGGACACTCGACCTCCCTGCTTCAAATTTACCTTCCGTACTGCACGGAGGTGAGCTAGATCTCACTTGTGTCGTTTCATGTAGGTTATCTCGCTGCTTTCAGTTGTGTCAAAGTGTTGGACCGCAAAATATACATCATTAATTTTATCCAATTAAAATATTTAAGCTGAACTGATTTATTTTTGAAGGATGGTATAAATAGACAAAAAAATATTACTTATAAAATATACTTTTCGGTACATCAATATTAGCATACTTATAAAATTACTATAAAGGCCTCGATTAAAGTGTTCATCATCGTTGGCCTCGGTTGCGTTGCACATGGGCTCAAATCCCAGTACGGACAATTTCGTAAACTGACTTTCCAATCTATTTATGGTTTTATGATCAGAAGTATACACGTTTTTTTATGTCGAAACATCACAGAAAGAGCGATCAGCTAGCCACCAGTCATGTCGTAGCTTTATTCTTCGATATTTACTTTCCTGAAAAAAAGAGGATTTAAAACTCTGTAACAAACATTTATCGTAGAAAAACTTGTGTTTAGATGCTTCCAATTAGTAGAACATATGTTCAACATTGGGAGTAAACTAGGTTTAAAAAGGTACTCTTCAATAAAAAAAATAACTATGAATTTTACATAATATGCACTCTACAAATAATATAGAGTTCTGTAGTATTTTTAGTAAAAAAATATAACTGCATTTATTCTAATGCTTCAAGGAAGAAAAACAGAATACTTTAGTGAAAGTAAAATGGTATACAGCGGCATCTATTTATAAGAAAATATTTTAAGTGAGTTATTTACAAACATACTTAAAACAGTTAAATAAAATTTTGAAAACATCCCAGTTGATAAAGTCATTCATTAGTATACTATTGCAGTATAGTTTAATTACCAATTTCAGTGTTATAGTTTTCTGTACATTCGAATGAAAAAAATACTGTTTGTACTGACACTAAAGTTTGTGAGATCAGTCACGAAAGCAAATGACGTTAACCACTGCTCCGCGGAACCGAAATATGAATAGTTGTATAAAAGTATCATTATACTTAAGGCGAAAAGAGGTTTTCAATAAATCCTTAATTATCCGTGTAAATTAAACCGGTTTTTTATTAAACAAGCAATACGCCTGTTAACTACTTGCTTGCTCAAAATTTTAAACCTAGGTGCTTTACTCTATTTGAAAAAACCTTGATAAAATAATTTATGATTCCCCATATTTCGGTGTAATATTGCAACCTCTTCATTTGTGATATTAATGTGTTTATTAGAAAAGTAAAATGTAGAATATGTATACTTGTAATGTTTAAAAGCACTTAATCTACACGCTTACATTGTGTATATATAAATTTTAAATAAGCTTAGGTTTATTGAAACGACTGGCAGCGCCCGCTGTCGAGCAGGTAAGGTAAACACTAATCAGGACTGACAACATCCTGGTAAGGAAGCCATTTTGTGGATCTGCTAACCACGATATACTCGGACTTCGATTGCCATTGTTTGACAGGACAGTTTCTGATTTGTTTACTTGACTATTGCATGAAATGTCGATTCCCAGTGGACCAAATCACTGCCGTGTTTTGGCTAAGCAATACACGCGAAGTTTCTAAAAAGAAAGAGAAACTTTGATCTAGAAAAAAACGCAATCTTTCTTTGACTCTTTTGATTTCTCAGTATTCAATTAACGCGGTATTACACGAAAAGAATAAAGTTATATATACATTAACTTATTTATCTTCATTTTACAAGCAAAGGATCTTTACTTTTGATTTCATAATTACCGTTTAAAATAAACGTTAAAATATCATGAGCGAGATTAACTGAAGCAAGGAGAAGAAAAAAAATATATCAAATGTATGACCACACAAATAATTTTTAATTATTAGAATAAAAGTCAATAAATTGTTTATATATTGCCAAATTATTAGAAGCTTGCAAATTCAACATATTAATTAATTAAAAAGAAAGATTTTTTCGCAACCTGTGCACTGTTACAATTGAGGCCTATTGCAAAATCTTTTAAATAGGTTAATTCTGTTTTTCAATCTTTGAAACGAATACTGAAATCACTTTTTAAATACACATACATAAATTTATACGCTTAACAGTGAGAAGAAAATTGAATGGTCAAAATTGGTGGTTTTTGGTTTTTATTTGAAAAAAAGAGATTTTTTATGTAATAATAAAAGCTGAATGAATTAAATACGACTATGAAATTAATTTAGCTTGAGTTACTTGTCGGTAGTGAAGATCGCTAGTAAAACAAATATCGATTTTGGCATTAAGGATTTAAAATTTCAAAAAAACTGACAAAGAAAAATATAATTAAGCTTATTCATCTTTACTTTGTTTTTGTGCGTTAATCTGTCAACTGAAAACGAAATATATCTGGCAAATTCAAGCAAATTTACTCTCACTTTTTAGGGTCACTAAATCCATACTTTATTTGTTATATGAATCATAATCCTTCATAGCTCGCGGTTGGATGGTCAACGTCGTTTTGGTTTCGGTGCTCACTGGATCAAACTATTAATTGCTTTATAGATTTTCGTTCGAAGATATGAACTATAGACGGCTGTGGTGTCTAAATTTTTTTTCTATTCCCCGATCCTAAAAACGTGGAGTGGAAAAAGTAATAAGCTAACCAATTTTATCCTAGCTTTATCGTTTTATCACAACTCTCTTCATAAAAGAGAGATTGGAAAACTTATAGAAAAAAAATCTGTTCAGATAATTTCAGCTAGATTTTAATATTCTCTACATTTAGAGTGGTATTTGGCATAATAAATAGGTGAGAATTTATGTTAAATGGTCATAATATATCGGTCATAATAAATAGTCATAATTTAAATGAAATATAAAAAATAACCTAACCTAACCTAACCTACTAACCAAAATTGTTATAAAATATTTTTATTCTGACCGTTAATATTTTAATTCTGACCGTTAATATTTTAATTCTGACCAAAAATTGATTTAAATTCTGACCATTTAATTTGTTCCCTAACAAATATTCTTCTTATCTTCATTGTGCATATCTATTTTCTTTATAGTAAAATTTCTATTAATAATAACATAGGTACACATACAAATACATATGGAAAATTTTATGTTCAGAAATAAATAATAATATTTCTAGCGTACTAAATGTTCATGAAATAAGTTTTTCGTAATCAAACAATAGTAAATAAAACTTTATAATAGATTAATAAATTAAACTAGAGTAAGTTTGTAGCGACTAATATTTGTGGTTTCTAATATTAGTTATGATGATTGGTATGTAGTAAATGTGATAATAATGAACATGTTTAGTACAGAAACGGATTATGTATTGTAATTGTACATGGCGTCCAGGAACTGCTTCGCAGAACAGATCGACGGTCAGTCAGTTGCTAATGTCCCGTTCATTACGCATTCATAATCTGCATAAATTTAAATAATCTATTCGCGATAGAGTCCCGCCGACAATAATAAACTCCCTCGTGTTTTATAACATCGGCTTTCCGATGACATCGTAACATGACAACACGTGTTACTGGACATCAAAGCTTTTTTGAGAGATTATTTTTAGACCGCAATTTTACTGCAATGTAAAAATAATAATTTTCATCGATTTTTAGAATTTTATCGGAACCTTTTGAAAGTAAACAATAATTTTATTCTGAATAATGCATACAATTTTACTTAATTTACAAAATGGCAAAGTTAAAAGGCATGTTTTGTGGCCGAGTGGACAACGTTCTTTGTTGCGGAGTAACACATTCGATATAACACTAGACACTTTGGTACATCAACATTGGTAACAATTTATTGAATCATGACATGCTAGTATGTGACGTTACAATACAAAGAGAAATGTTTATCCGTTTTATTGTTTTTTCTAAGCTCTATTCGAAAATAGCTACAACAAGTTAGCGTAAGAACAACTGTTGTTGATCTACTCCATCTGAGTTCCATATTGTAATACATGGATTATGTTTACAAAAAATGTTCTATTTTTACATTGCTTTATAAATATCATTATTTATTACTAATTGTTTGAATGAATGCCATATGCTCCACATTGGGAGCGGACTATTCGAATGATAAAATGCATAGTTAAAAGTGTAAGCTAAATTAATATATCGACTGTGGAAAGGAAAAAGGACGTAACCCACACATATAAATTTTTACAGGAGGCGCAAAAAACGTATTTTGATGATTTTATGACATATGCAAATTATGAATTATAGACAACCTTGAAGTGCATGGAGACTTCTAAACTAGTGTTTAATTGACATAATCTAATATAAATTCAAGAATTTATCTAGGAAAAACCTTTATTTCAGTCTTTTTTCTTGGTTTTAACTTTTTACAAGGTCATCTTTAAAATTAAACTTAAAAGCTAAATTTAGATACTAATTCGGCATTTGCAGCTTGCATCCTCTTTATAGAACGTGTATCAAGTTTGATACATTGTGATTATCGAAAAAAACCTGTTTTGAAATAACTGTGGGTTACGTCCTTTTTTCCTTTCCACAGTCGATATGTACATATATATACATATATATTTATATGTATGAGTATAGTATATGGGGAGAAATATATTACATAATATGCATACGTTGTTCATGTGAACTGACTTCACTGTACATTGTTCACCTCTGTAGCAATCACACCCTTCTGTTGGCAATGATGGAAAAATAATGCATAAACCAATACCATGATAAAAAAAAAAAATACTGAAAGTTGTAATGTGATGCTTTCATTCGTATTTATCCAATGCTGTCAAAAAACTTAAAGAGTGATTCCCTTACTAAAACCTCGATCCCATTTCCGTTCATCCTTTATTTCACTTACCAAAGAGAGAGATTGAAAACCCAACATTCTGTTTATAAGCTGCAACTCTGCTGCAATTTTTATTCATGTTCCCATGAATAAAAAGTATTAATTGCAGATCAATCCTATTCTTGACTCAAATTTAAATAACAGGTAATAGTTATTCAAAAAATATATTCGATAAATCGTGATGACTTTTATTAAAGAAACTTGGAAAAATATCGTAAAAGAATTAAATAATATCGAAGAGTGATGTATTTATACTATCGTAAAACGCTGTGTTCATTTTTTATTATTATAGATACAATACTGACTGTACGAGGAAAACCTTTTATGCTAAAATTAAAATTCATTCAAATTGTATTGCATAGACACCGACGTCGACATGTCAATATATTGTGCGGAATATAAATTTCACAGTAATTAATATCACGTTGAGCCAATTGTTTAATTGACATACAATTCCAACATTTTATTTATTATTTAAATTTATATCATGAAACAATTATTCACTATACTGTGAACTAATTTAATTTCCGAGATATTATATTATGTCATTAAACCTCTTCGGCTCTACAGACTACTGTTAAATCCTATTCAGCTAATAAATATCTTTTTTTACTTAAAAGATTATTTTTCATCCATGTCCGCTCCCAATGTGGAGTGACTTCCTGTGAAATTCTTTTTACTAATACCCTTAATCTCTCTTTTTTTGGGAAAGTAGTAAGCAGGACTGTCGAGTCGTGTAAAAAAAAGACTACTCCGGCTCCGAGGAATTTTTTCAATAATTTTATTATAACTTATATAAATGTATTCCATCACATTATCTTCAGTCAGCTAAGCATGAAATGTCAACACTTTGGCCTATTTTGTTTAAATACACAGCATTAAACATATTTTTCAAAAAAAAATCTAGCCGTTCATTTTTCACGACTCCGACCAAAACACCACGACTCTGCGACTCCAACTCCAACTCTGACTCCTCTGCCCTGGTAGTAAGGATGGAACAGTGATGGGCTGCCAATAAGTTAACAAGGGGCTCGCTAAATCTCGAAGCAATTCTCAGTGTTTTGAGAAAGGAGTGAATTTTCCTATCACTCATATGCAATTATATTCAATACTTAAATAAGCATTCGATTGTTACTTAATACACTTATAATGTGTAACAATATGCATTTTACCGTAAACTTATCAATTTAAATAGCTAAAAATGTACTTATGCATATGCCTACTGAAGATGTCGTAGATAATATATAAATTATAAATTGCAGCTATATACTAATTTGATCTGAGAATATTGTTTTCTCATAAGTTAACAAGGGGCTCGCCGGCCTTAGTAAAATTCAACAAGGGGCTCGCGCGAGCCCCTCCGAGCCCTCTCCAGCCCACCCCTGGATGGAAGGATATAACTAGAACAGAATTACTGACAAACTAATTGCTCTCTCTTCGCCCCATTATTTTAGGATTGGAAGGGTGAGAAGGAATTTTTAGACATGCCTTCAAACAGAAATCGATAATTCGTTTGAAAAATGCTTTTCGTACTGGGACTCAAACGTGTAAGATCCGTCACCGAAGCCAACGATGTTTACCGCTGTGTCACGTACCCAACATTTCAATAGATGATGGTATTTGAAAAATATTTTTTTGACTTGAATGAATAAAAAAATCATTTGAAAACACGACTTAAACGAAATCAAATAACTAACATAAAAGTTAACGTAACATAATCATTAACTGTCAAGGCTTTTTCAATGGGTGTTTTGATAGCTTGTTACATAGAGCGAAACATGTAAAAATAAGCTCACGGTTATGTGACGTTACGATATCGTTTAGAAAGCTCAAGAGAAAGTTTGGTCAGTCATCTGGTTCACAAATAGGATGCTCTACTTCTACTTATAGACCAGCTAACTAACAGACGGCCAAGACGAAAACCGTACAATTTTGAGTGCTGTTCTAGTTCCAGTAATTCCAGTCAGTCTAAACATACACTTCGCTGAATGACAAAAGCTTAACGTATCAGTGGATGAGAAGATGTTTTCTATAAAAAAATCGTTTTGCAAATCGTTTTTTTTTTTTACACAAGTCGCACCGTTGTAATCTCAATATCTAGTATAAGATGACGGGCACGAATCTACCCAATGCATTATTTGTATTGTAAAAATACTTTTCATTGCAGCTTACACCAATGCGCCATGTATTTGAGAAATATAATGTTGGTAGTAAATTAAATTAATAATATTAAGCCATGTCCTTTTTCAATGTGGATCATACGGCCTCTTAATAGAGGTATTTCAACAGAATTTGTCTACAAGAACTGCTTTTTACTCAGTCGCTCAACCTGACATTAGGAGAGATTAACAATACCCTTTTTTTAATTTTAACGATTATAAAATATATAGCATATCGACTGTGGAAAAGAAAAAGGACGTAACCCACAGTTTTTTAAAAACAGGTTTTTTTCGATAATCACAATGTATCAAACTTGATACACGTTCTATCAAAAGGATGCAACCTGCAAATGCCGAATTAGTATCTAAATTTAGCTTTTAAGTTTGAAAAAGATGACCTTGTAAAAAATTGAAACCAAGGAAAAAGGCTGAAATAAAGGATTTTCCTCGACAATTTCATTAATTAATATTAAATTATGTCAATTAAACACCAGTTTAGAAGTCTCTGTGCACTTCAAGGTTGTGCATAATTCATAATTTGCATATGGCCCAAAATCATCAAAACACGTTTTTTGTGCCTCCTGTAAAATTTGATATGTGTGGGTTACGTCCTTTTTCTTTTCCACAGTCGATATGTTCGCAAATATTATATCATTAGACGTAATTTATAAATTAACGAATGAAGTAAAGGATGTTTTAATAAACATTTTTTCTATAATCACAATGTATACAATTTAAAATATGTTCTATCAAAAGGTTGTAAGGAGAAAATGCTGAGTCAGTATTATAATTTAGCTTAAGATTTAAAAAGGGCCTGTTAAAAAGGACTTCTAGTACACAAAAGTTTTCTTAAAAACAATTTATTAAATTATTATACTATTATATTATATTATTATATTAGTCAATGAAACACCAGTGTATTATCAGTGTATTATCAGTGTTGTATATAATTATTTGCTTTTGGCCTTAACTCATCAAAAAACGTTTTTTGTACCTGTATTTTTTTTTATGTGTAGGTTACGTCTTATTGTTTTTCCGCAGTCAAAATAAATAAAGATTAACTGTGTATATTTATGAAAGTTTGTATTAATGGTAATATTGCGAGCTAAAATGTATCTCTAATATTTCTCCCACAATGACAGCGCAAAAGTTTACAGACGTCCCGACGCTGCTAAATAAATTGCAAGCACATCCAATGACAACATACTTGAATAAAATTTATGTCCATACGGACGGCGTCGCATAATAAAACACTGGTTTTCAAATCATACTAACCACAAAAGTGCACACCTTCCAATAAATTGCCACAAAAGCAATTAACACACAACAGGTTTCTCGCATAGTATTATTCTATACAGAATAGTTGCAGTCGAGGGAAACGATAGAAAAGCCAAAAGAATACACCAATACCGATGAAAAAACATTTTTTTTGCAAAGATGAATAAATATGATTTATTTTATTATTTGTGTGTGGCAAATCAATTTTAAGTGAACCCCAAGATCGACAGGTAGCAACTTAAATGTATTTATTTTTATCCATGTCCGCTACCAAAGTGGAGCCTATGGCCTCCTAATGGAGGTATCTCAACAGTTTTTTTTATAAGAGAACTGTTTGTTACTGTAGTGAGTAGTAGGGAAAAAAGGATAAGGCTAGAACAGCACTAGTGGTTGACTTGTCGTTATTGCTACACCCAGTTATTAAAGGATCAAAAGGATGGGGGGAGAGGAAATAATGTGAATTGACATCCCAATCTTCGATCACAACGTTGAATTGAATAATTCTCAAATTCACTGTGATCTTATCGGAAATCGAACCCAGACGTGCGTGATCGGTAGAGCAAGCTCTAACCAACTGGGCCGCAGCAGGCGAGGGAAATGTATTATAGCTTAGAAAAACCACGACTTGAATCGAGCAGAACAAAGAAAATCAATAAACCGGGAATACAAAGCCAAATATTTTTACTAAAATTTGTACGTAAGCAAAAACAATTGCAGGATACAATTTCTTTTCAACATATACTAGTCACTGACTCGGCTTATTTAAAGCGAGGACGGTGAACGACTAAGGCTGCCAACCATCTCGGATCCTGCGGGATCGTTCCGGAATGGGAACCCCTGTCCAGGATCACGGTTGGCTTATATCTAAATTTTCTGACATTACAGTGAAACCTCGGTTTAATATCACCACATTCGTGAAAAGAAATCTTTCACGTTAAATATTTAAAAAAAGAGTAACATTAAATTTAGTTTATTTCTTGTTTTAGTTTATACCTTAGGTCAGTACTTCCCAAACTTTTTCATTCCACGGCCCCTAAATCTAAAAAAAATAATTGCAGCCCTCCTCAATTGTCTCCGTAGCTCTTTTTTTTATAGCTCACCGACGAATTCGAAATCCTCGATTTTCTATACTTTTTCTCCGGAATCAAATTTCTCGATCCCGCATTTCCACGGCGGCCCCCTGAAGAAATTCTGCGGCCCCCAATATGGGAAGCACCGATTTGACAGACTTAAATATATAAATATTTGTACTTTCTACTGAATTTCGCGGCCCCCGCGAGAAATCCTACCGCCCCCAGTGGGGCCGCGGCCCACAGATTGGGAAGCACTGCCTTAGGTTACAGATCTCGTAGCACAGATAAATGCAGCTTTTTTTAAATCTTGAATTTATAAATTATTTTAAAAATAAATTTTAAATTGTAATTAAACGTAATTTTGAAAAAAAGCATCTTTTCAACAAATGTTTCATAAAACACAAATATGACAGATGCAAACCGTGTTTTAAGAATTCATAAACTTTCAATTCTTGTATCTCAATCGGCATACTTTCGTTTTGAATGATCACAATACGATGAATTAAAAATGTAATATGATAAAATTAACATTTTACATTGGATCCAGTTGGAAATCTAACATGAACCTTTCGATCAACAAACAGGCTAATTTAGGGGTGGGGAACCTTTTCATTTCTAAAGGCAACATTCATTTATCTGATTCATCATAAGGCCGCAGTAAAGAAAACGTTGACACCCCTCTACTAAGCTAAATATTTTCAATTCACAATGTAAATTAGTCAAAACGCATTTTTTTTAAATCTGTATCAATCTAATCTAAGAAAAAGATTGCACAAGTCAAAAGGCCGCATCAGAGTAGCCAAGAGGCCGCAAGCTCCTTACCAATGGGCTAATTGATTCAGGCTCAATTTATTGTCAATTTTTTTTTTCATTCTTTATAAAAAAAAAAACCATCATATCACTTCAAAATTATGGCTATTGAATATTGAGAATGTTTCGAGATTAAAAAAAATTGCAGCCTTCTGAGACGGCTATTCAAGATTGTTTCGTGGTCTTAAAAAATCCATTAAATATTAACGCTGTAACAGAAAAAGAAACATTTCACGTTGCCGTTTCAAAGAATATTATTTGTGCGTTGAAACATCTTATTTATAATTTCTGACTGCAATCAATTATTTTTGGCACGCGTTTTGAAGCGATGGCTATAAATCATTGGTTCAATTCATTTTTACAAATTTAAGTAGATGGTTCACGAATAAATAAACAACATTTGGTGGTTAGCAAATAACAAATTCATGACCACTTGAGGTCGTGCATCTTTTGCCCAATATTTTTTTCAAATAGTTTTAAACGATTTGTTATGTTTAAATTGGATATATTAACCAACATCTGTCACAAATATAAAGTGTAGCTACCATTTTCAATCATAAATAGTTCCGTATACATTACTAAAATAGTTTTTTTTTTACCTTAAAAATGTCATGCACATTTTTTTTCTCTTTTGTTATCTTTATTTTTTGTAAGTCAAATATAATGTCTTTGTAACATAAAATATATTTTAATTATCAAGTGATAGTGCCACAATAAATACAGATAGGCATATAAGTAAAAAAATAGGTTGTTAATATTTTCATATTTTTATATATTTTCCAAGGAACTGACGGAAAATCAACGTGAAGCTTTGGTTAATTTATAAAAGAAAGCTTTTTTGGTATTTTCCTATTATAGCGGGATAAAAAAAACATTTGTTTTCATATTTTTATTTATTTTATTTATTAACTATTTTTTCTTTCTTTCTTTTTATTCAATTTTTATGAATATATTTTTTTGACCATGTCCACTCCCAGTGTGTAGCATATGGACCCCTAATGAAGTTTATCTCAATAGAAGTGTTTCTACGAGAACTGCTTGTTACTCAGTTGCTCAACCTCTCTTTTTCCAAAGAGAGTAGGATTAGAAGGAAAAGGCTAGGACAGGATTAATGGTGAGCTAATCGCTCTCGATACGCCCCGTTCATAGGATGGGATCGGTGGGAGGGTGGAATTCAAGACATCACATACATCCAGGCCTTTGAACAGAAATTCATAAATCGATTGAAAAATCAATTTATAAAACTGCTCGTACTTTGATTCGTGACCTTCGTAGCGGTAGCCAACGACGTTAACCACTCGACCACACAGGCGGTATAATCAGTGGCGGTTCTAGGTACTGGGCTAGGTGGGCTAAGCCCGACCTGCATTTTTCACCCAAAACTTTAGATGGCTGAATAAAAATGAACAGCAATTCGGCCGCTGAACAAAATAAATATGTACAATACAATATCTTTGTTTTAATTTTCCTCTGTCAATATAAAACAATTTTACGTCTACCTACAATCATATTCCCGATTGTGTTTTGTTTTTTTGAGCCGGCACAATAACCCTATAAATACTTCACAAGGAAAAGGCAACGTCACTCTGGCAACACCACTCAGGGGCTATTAGATGTTTAGACCGTAACCGCAGACAATATCATGCAATTTTTCTTTACACTGGGGCGCAATCAAGCACGATTAGATTTTTTTGTATTTGTATGTACGGAAACGTCATCAAACACAAAGGATTGTGTTTCAATCTGTCAAGATTCTGTTGATCGTTGGGGGCTGAACTGATTCAGCTCATTACGTATACTTATGCATTGAAACACAAAACCAATATCGTTGTATTGTATGAAAGTGACAGGTATTGACTTTCAGTGTGACAGTTCTGTATTGCTTTTAGTAGGTACTTGTTATTTCACTTTGAAAGAGACGAATTTAAGGATTCCGTGTTATTATTCTATTATTTCTTAGTTACATTAGCATTGATTTTATTATATAATAATTAATTCATTGCAGTAGTATCGTAGTATTTGTTAATTTGTTTGTAGATTAATGTATAAGGTGAAATAGAAATATGCTTTTCTCTAGCCCACCCAAGATTTTAGGTCAGGAACCGCCACTGGGTATAATAATAATAATGTTAATAAATATATAAAATACAAAATAAGTGTATATTTAAAAATTACTATATTATTTGAAAGCATTACAAAAATAGCATTCTAACCTTATCTAACCTAACGTTATATTTCTTAATTAGATTATGGACTACGTCATGCCATTTATATTTTTTTATATTATGTCTTTATCAATAAATGGTACATGTTTTTTAAACGGTATCATACGTATTTAATTATATCGACGCGCACTCAATAAACGAACGTACTACTAAAGGTTTATATACAGGAGCACGCTAGAGATGGCCGGTGATATTTTCATATTTTCACGTCTTTCGTTGTTAATTTCGTTTCTTTAAATTATTTATTAAATTATCATGTTGCAATTACAATTTGATAAATTATGTTTAATATTTGATAATCACATTGTTTGCATTTATCAAGTGAACGTATAATATGAAGGTATTACTTGCAAACCCAGCTTATCCAAAGTTGTTGAAACATGAACCGTGAATGTAATTTAGTAAATAAAAATAAATTTTGAAAGTATTTTTAGAAATCAGCCCCAAAAATGGCTTGAAAACATCCAAAATATCATTTCAAAGTAATGTAAGACTTAAAAAACTTTTAAATGAACATTGTTTTTCAAAATGAAATTCAAGATTCATATTTCTAACCATTTTGGAATAAGCCGTGTTTGCAAGTAATACCATCATATATGAGTATCGGTAAGAAAATAAAAGTATATAATACTGTGTATGTCAATTTTCAATATTAAAAACATATATGAATGATATTTCTTTTCAATATAATCAAAAATATCGGCCCCACTACAATACAGCAGAATTTTTTTTCCGATATACATATTTTCTTTGAGAAATAATCCATGGTGGTAGTAAGTAGCTACACTGACATCATATAAATTTAGAATTTTTCGTTTACAATTTATTTTATACTACAACCAATTATGTACTACTGATATAATTCAATTCGATAATATAAATATTTTAGATTCTTAGATTTCAATCTAACGAGAATAAAATCATTTCTTATTTTATTTCAAGATATTGTTCGCATTTTAAATAAATATTAAATGTATTAAATTATGAAATTCACATCTCTAGCAAAATGTTTTAGTCAAACTATTTAATGGAATAACGTCTGGAATAACGTATGGAATAACGTCTGGCATTCTAAATTAGCATCTTACGTAAGGTATAATAAGGTCTAAAATAGCGTACTAAGTTAGCGTAGGTAAGATTTTTTTATACGCATTTATGAGGGATTTTTTGTTTGCGGGGAAGTGGGGCGTTTTTTAGGAAGCAAAATGTACTCCGTTCAAATAGAGTATGCACTTTTTGATGTACTTCTATTGGGATTGTACCCAATAAATAAATGAAAAAAATGCACCTGAGACAGCGGTTAAGTTTCCTTTTAGTTTTTTTTTGTAATAGTATAATGAGAATCAGATGAGATAAATTTATCGATTGTGAGAAAATGATCTTTTATTTTATTTATTATTTGAAAATATGCCACTTTACTTAATCATAAATACAATAAGCTGCCAAGAACATTCAAAACACTAAACAAAAACTTTTCTCTCTTGCAAAATCAATTAAAGATAAACTAAATAATGACTAAATTTCACACTCGTATATCGTCGACTATTGGCTTTTTTCAATTTAATATTATGATAAGAAATAATACTATATTAATATATTTATTAGTTGTTAATACAAATAATATTTTTGGTACGATACTCCATGCTTTGTCAAGAAAATATCATATTCTGTTCATAACTACAGTCAACAATATGAGCTCAATTTGGAGTTATTGATATTGTTACGCTATTTTTTGGGAATATATATGTAGTAAAGTGTATTTCTATAAGCCACAATGCAATCATTGGTGCCTTGTCCCTTCGTACTGACCACTCAATCGAATGAACGATAAGAAAAATGAAGACGCAATACAAAATCAGCGAAGAAACTTCGCTACAATAATGTAAAAATAATTATACGTGATATAGTATATTTATAATATTTGATCATTTTTTCCATTAAAAAAATCTAAAACTGCTACTTGAAGTTGGTGTAAAATTTAAAAAATAAATATATTGTATTATCAACGTTTTCAGACGTTTCAAAAGTATGATTTATTTATGAATTTGTTACCACTGAATACATATTACTGTATATTGACGAATATTTAGTAATGTATAAACAACAAATGTAAGTATTTCAAGCAGATTAATCAATTATTAATCTATTAAAAATGGAGTAACCTGGTTTTTGACAAATTCGACTCTCCCTTAAATATGAATATCAATAGTATTTTATAAACGTATTCTTTCCATTCACTTTTCTTAAGTTCACAAGAAAATAAAAACTGTCTGGCAGACACAGCCTAACAAGACATAATACATCATATTTTGAGTTAATTAATACATAATTTGAAAGATTTAAAGGTATAATTATGTTAAAATTCAAAAATTAAAACACTCTTTTGTACTAATTCCACAACTATTTAATATTATTATGACTGGCTTCATCGGTTGAAAATGCTCAACATGAGCGAAACCGGTCCTGATCATATTAAATAAATATACAATTACTACGAAAGGGTTTTATTTTTGTCTACATATATGTATAATGCATTTCAACCAAGTATTGACAGTGAACACCTTAAAAAACTTTAAGTAGAAATCTTCGATGCCAGTAATCGAAGAATGCTTTTTAATTAAACAAAGTACAGTAAACCCCCCTATAGCGTTACCTACTTTAAAGAAGTTTCATACAGCATATGCGGTAGTACCCCGTATAGCGGTTTTTCTTCCAAAACGCTAAAATTTCAAGGCCAAATTAGAATTTTCTTAACCTTTTACCTGCCGTAGATAATTAATAGTAATTACCTAGCACGCCAGCTACAATTTGCAACTATTATTTTTTTAGTTATTGACAAGATTACTCGTCTCTGGCACGAAAAATTTTATGATATATCTCGTCTGTGGCAGCCATCGAGTTAAAAATATTGTATTTTACATACGTGCATTGAAAAAATATTTGTCATCAGCTGTTTTTTTCCTTATCTTCGTTAGACGTATTTTGTGAATGAAAAATGATGAAAATGATGAATTTTATTCAATTCACAAAATACAATTAAGAGAACCTAACCTTAAATTTTGTCTGGGTGCCTAGTCGTCTATATCTAATCTTTACCCTATAGAGAGGTCGACTGTACCTTACAAAAGTCTCTTCAAAAGTTAATATTGAGCAACTGAGTAAGAAGCAGTTTTCGTATAAGATTTTTTTATATAAGATCCATGTGCTACCACCGGATTCAATCGTATCCATATTTCTGGTTTGTTTAAATTTAAGGCAATATAACAGTGTATTGTTATAGTAAAGTATTTATAAATTAAATGCTCAAAACATAAAACGGGTTAATCGCTTTCTTAGCTGCGATATCTAAAATGGCACAAAGCCTCTCGAGCAGTCTCAAGGGAAGCTCGCTGCACTATCCTCCGCTATTATTATACGCTAGGTAATAATAATCGATCCGCTTCACGTGGGTGAGGTGTACGTAATACAATTTTCGCTCAAACGGCGGCGTACGGTGCCTCCAATGCGGAACGTTTTCTATTATTATGGACCAAGAAAAACATGGAAAACACCGTCGCTGCAGAGTTATGTATAGACAGGCGGCATTGGCGCACGTTTTCCATACAGCGAATGCCGAGATTTTCATTTGAATAACTAATCGATCGCGTTTCGCGTTACGTGATTCTAACTAAGATTTTTATTTGTATTTTTTGTATTTAGAATACATAATAACTTAATTTTCTATACTTACATCCTTTATATGTATGTTATCTCTTTCTACCCAAGGTACTAAAGTTACCCGTTAAGAATTAACCTGATCTGTGCGGTGCGGTATCAATATGGTCGTGATTTTCTTTCAAAAAATAAAACCTAATAAATATGTACTTTTTGGACATATAATAATAGTACATCACAAACACTTACCATATAAACACACGATGGTTCATTTCCGCCATCATTTATCGAAAAACGTTTCAAAAACGTAAATTACCACCACGTTAGAATAGCTATCAACAAATTTGAACACAAAAAAAAAGCTTTTTTTAAATCGATGTACAATAGATAAAAAAACAATATTTTAAAAAGTATCACACTATGATTCCAAGAGATGTCACTATATGCATGATATTTTAAAAGTATTAAATACGTTTCTTGTGGCCTTTAAACAGCGTCTCAAGTAATGCGTGTAAACACGCACATTTTGTATGGCCGGCACTACGAGCACGAAATTATATGGCGTGTTAACACGTCCGTGGCAGAGAAAAGGTTAACAGCACATTTTTCTAGTCGAATCACATAATGGTAAATTGATAAAAAAAAACACTTCCAAGTGATAAGCATAGCTGATTTTAAAATGATTACGCGATACTTACCACGAAATAATGTGGCCTTCAAAGTGGCCATATATCAAGGAACAAATGGTTCCAGAACATGTCTTGGAACACAATATTCACGTGATCACGCCGTATCGTGGAACATTTCACGTGACCCGAGATAGGTTCTCATAGTCACCGTCTAGAACCGAGCACAATCGAGGAACCTGGAAACATGCATGCGTGCGCAGCTGTAAACGAGCTTTCAAAGTATATTTCGTCATGACTTTATACCAAACCTATCACGTATTGTGAAATACATCTAATAATAATCATAAAAACTGAATAATACTTGCGAGAATATATGCGTAGGCAGCACTCGTCAACATTAACTCATCGGGCGTCATTTTACCGTTTTAATGTCTCCCTATGGGACAGCTGTCAAAATAAGCCCAAAGACAATAATAAGTTATATTGGAATTATCTATGGTATACGCATAAGCTGTCATTGTGGATGATAAAATATTCAATTGTATTTTCATTTTAGAAAGCTTATAAACATTAGTAATTAACTTTACTCGCATTGTGTGCATCTAATAAAATCAAATAACGTTCGTTCGGACGCAACCCTGACCAACATAACCGCAACGGGTGACGTTTCTATGACCCCTCTTGTGTTCAAAAACATGTTCTGGAACATAGTTCCCGAGACATTACGTAGATGTTCAGGATCATATCCCGGGACCTTTGTTCCTAGGTGTATGGGCCCTATCGTAGTGAGCACTCTGACTTTGTTATACGTACCTTATCCATTCCTTAAAATAGGCCGAAGAGTGATTGAATTTTTAAAGCATATAATAAGAATTTAAAAATAAAACACTTTTTTACTAGGTAGTTCTACATTATTTAATAAAGATAAGGGGCAGTTTCGCTTAACTCTGACTCATTACTTGTGACCAAAACTGAACATCATTTAAATATTTTATAAATATAGTATTAAATCGTATTTCATCGTTGCTAATCTTGTAGTGTTTGCCAATCGGTCGCTCGCGAGCTACCGGTAGCTCGGGTTCGATATTCAATCATTTTTTGTAGCTCGCGTAGGATAGTTTATCATATTTATAAATTTACTAAACAATTATTTTGTTCAAACAAGTAATTAAAGTTCGCATTTTATGTTATATTGTAATTCCGATGTTCTAATTTACTTTAAGTATTATAATCATATTATGTATGGTACGATAAAGGACGATGATATCAAAATTAAAAAATGAATATATAATATATAAGTTGCTCACCAGACAATTTCAATTTCTGAATGTAGCTCACATCCTTATAATGTTTGTAAATCACTGATCTAGTGAGTATACAAAAATAATTGAAACAAAGAAACTTACTGACAAGGTAAATGAAATAAATCAAAGAAAGCTACAATAGCTTAACTTGAACTTCATGATTGTTATATAAATGAATAAGTTACTTTCTAAGTGTAATAACTATTCAATTAAAATAATTATAGAAATTTAATATATATATATATAACACATAAGTATAAATAAAATCGTCATTAAGTTACTTAGATCAGTGCTTCCCAACCTTTTTCATTCCACGGCCCTCCTCAATACAAATATGTTCTGCGGCGGCCCCCAATCTGGGAAGCACTGACTTAGACTACAATATAAATTTGTCTTTATTTATCTTTCTATGTGTATCACACACACAAGTGAAATAAACCTTACTAATCTCCTAACGAATTTATAGCATACAATTATTTTTTATTATATCTTAACACAAAGTGACTTGAGAACTATATGGTTCAAAGTGATGATTTTCGTGAAACAAATTTAACAATGGGTACCATTAATGTTACTCGGAAGACTACCTCATTTTTGATTCGCAAAAAATCAACACTTATAACCTTGTAGTTTTTGAGTCGCAACAATTATTATAATATCTCACGAAAATACTATAGCACCGGCAATTTTAATTCACTGTTGGACTATAACTGTTTTCTGTATCTTCTATTGTTTTAATTTGTGGACGCCATTGATATGGAAGTGGAACGGGAAAGCGACTTCATCAACGATAAGCCTCTTACGCTTGCATCGTTTCCCGCGTTTTTCCTCTTGTAATGAACGTCTTATACGAAACGATACTGCTTATACTTCCGGTGTGGCCGTATCTCCTCCTCCGCTTATTCTTGTCTATGGTTCTTTATTGAGGACATTTTCTATTACCGGATAGCCTTTTCTACTAGAGACATATTATCAAACAGGTGTCATTTTCACGCATAATATTATTTAAACCACAATCAAAACATACTGAAATATAAAACAAAATCAAATTTCATAGGTAATCGTTATTTGAGAATTTTGTTATTATAGATTACAAATTGAGGTCACGCTTAATTTTGTGCTATCTGAAATATTTAAATTAATTACTAATTAATTATTAATGTATGTCTTCGAGATGTGCTTATATTTTTAATGAGAATACGTTTCTTAAAATTATTGTGTTTTAAAAAGAAGCTTTTATAATATTATACAACATAAATAATATTAGGCTCTTTCGAGGTAGTTTATTTTTAATCAAAAGAATAGGAAAAATGGTTTCCCTAATCCTTTGGTTAACTGCATACCATTCCTTCTGTTTCCTTTTTAACATAATATTGTTTATCATATCTCCTCCCAAAGTAGAGCAATTGGACTCTTGATCGAGTTTATCTCAGCAGAAGTTTTTCTACGAGAGCTGCTTGTTACCAGTTGCTTAACTTATTTTTTTTGAAGAGTAAGAATAGAAAGATTGATCTGGGGGCAAACTTTGTGATTAGATTAACGCTCTCGCTAAGCCCCGCCCCGTTATTAACATCGGATGGGTGAGAGTAGAGATCGCGGTAATTTTCCGCTTAAAATTTTAAAAAATACTTGTATTTCAGTATTAAAAATTTAACTATAACCGAATTTTGAATTTATAGAAATGATCACATATTTAAATAAAATTGTTCGTGACGTATCGTAATATTGTAAAGGCTCGTATTAAAACGGTCAGAATTTTAATACAGTTTCGGTCAGAATTTATATTGCACTGGTCAGAATTTATATTAAGTGGTCAGAATATATATTAAATGGTCAGAATTTATATTAAATGGTCAGAATTTAAATGGGATCGGTCAGAATTTAAATGGAATCGGTCATATTTATTTTGACAGATGGTCTGAATTTTTTCGATGATAATGATGTCATCGTATTGCGTTGCTATTGGTGCAAAGTGAAGTTGCTTACGGCAAATCGTCCAATGGGCGAGCGTTGCTACTAGCGCCACGGTCATTGAATAAATCACTATTGTTGCGCGCCCAAAGGACGAATTGACAGTTCCAGACAGTTCTCATCATAGACTAGGTTCCCACATCCAGGCGGCTGTAACTGCCGTATATTCAAGTGGGATTGCATTTGTATGTTTCGTGTCAAAAAAAGAGTTTTTATTTAAAAAAATGTTCACGGCATTTCCGCCTAACCGATATTCTTTTGGTTATTAAATATTTTTAAATAATCTAAAAGTTGCAACTATTTTTTATTATTTGTACAATTCGATACATTGTGATCTGCTCTGAAGACAGTAAAGGAAAGGATAATATTTTTGGAAAGAACATTTAGATAAAGAATTGCTAGTATACATTTCATAGCGACTGTGGAAAGAAAAAAGGACGTAACCCTCAATTTTCCAAAACAGCTTTTTTTCGATAATCACAATTTATACAACTTGACACACATTCTATCAAAAGGATGGAAGCTGAAAATGCCGAATTAGTATATAAATTTAACTTTTAAGTTTGAAAAAGATGACCTTGTAAAAAATTAAAACGAAGAAAAAAGACTGAAATAAAGGTTTTTCCTAGATAATTTCTTAATTAATATTAGATTATGTCAATTGAACACCAGTTTAGAAGTCTCCGTGCACTTCAAGGTTGTGTATAATTATTAATTTGCATATGGCCCAAAATCATCAAAACACGTTTTTTGCGCCCTTTATAAAAATTGATATGTGTGGGTTACGTCCTTTTTCCTTTCCACATTCGATATAATACACTTATTGTAAGGAAACACTACTTTTTTTAAAAATTGAAAGAGGTGAGTATTTTTTATTTGAATTTAAAAAAGTGAAAACTAACAACATTCATCATAAAGCCTTGGTTCCTCTTGGAATCCTACGTCCACTGCACTCCGGTGGATCCCTACCTTTATATAAACAAACCGAGTGGTATGTAATCAGATGATGCGTTATTTGTAATAATAATGACTCATTATAAGAGTCCGCTTTTCCGCACATAACATGAATGTTGAAAAAAAAGAATTATTAATTTCATTTTTTTTTTTATTCTGACCGAAATATTTATAAAATCTGACCGTACAATAGATTTTATTCTGACCGTATATTAATTTTATTCTGACCGTTTATTAATTTTATTCTGACCGTTAGTATTTTTATTCTGACCGTTAACATTTTTATTCTGACCAAAAATTGAATTTTATTATGACCAAAAGTTGATTTAAATTCTGACCAGAAATTGATTTGAATTCTGACCATTTATTTTGTTGCCTATTGTAAATCTGCCAAGAGTTGTATCAATATTGACAAGTTCCAGAATTGATGACGTTTTCGATGGTGTATTATCATTTTAAGAAACCATAAGTTTTTAAAAAATATATTATTTATGATGATTTTTTTATGTCGGTTTATATACGAAATATCGTAATAACGACTTTGATTTACTCACCCGATATTGCGATCTCAATTGGACGTATTTTTTTTTTGCTTTAATAAAACTTTTTGCGTTATACTGGTATTCATAATATACATATGTATTTATAATTTCATATTATACAGTACTAGTTACTATTGTTTATATTTAAAATGTATACGTTTATTGTTTTTTTTATGCAGTTCATTCACTTCCCAGGGCTGTGGAGTCGGAGTTGGAGTCGGAGTTGTAGAGTCGCGGTGTAAACCACACTCGTCCATAGTGTTGACATTGCATGCTTGGCTGACTTAAGATGATCTAATCATTAGATTCTAATGAAATACATAATATGTATATTATACATATCGACTGTGGAAAGGAAAAAGGACGTAACCCACAGTTTTTTCAAAACAGGTTTTTTTCAATAATCACAATATATCAAACTTGATACACGTTCTATCAAAAGGATGCATGCTGCAAATGCCGAATTAGTATCTAAATTTAGCTTTTAAGTTTGAAAAAGATGACGTTGTAAAAAGTTAAAACCAATAAAAAAAGACT
Organism: Himalopsyche anomala; assembly: GCA_031772345.1. Classification (NCBI taxonomy): domain Eukaryota; kingdom Metazoa; phylum Arthropoda; class Insecta; order Trichoptera; family Rhyacophilidae; genus Himalopsyche; species Himalopsyche anomala. Next base: position 24,761,476 of record CM062827.1, read on the forward strand.
GAAATAAAGGTTTAGATTATGTCAATTAAACACCAATTTAGAAGTCTCCTTGCACTTCAAGGTTGTGTAAAGTTCATAATTTGCATATGGCCCAAAATCATCAAAACACGTTTTTTGCGCCTCCTGTAAAATTTGATATGTGTGGGTTACGTCCTTTTTCCTTTCCACAGTCAATATATAAGTTAAAATTTAATTATTGAAAAATTCCTTTGGAGTCGGCGTCATTTTTTGTATTTTAAAGCTGGAGTCGGAGTCAGTGTTGTCTTTTTTACACGACTCCCACAGCCCTGATTTAAGCTGATTCTTGAGTCAGCTAATAATTATTCGAAAACTAATAGAGCCATCTATCGAAAACATACGGAATAACAACGGAATAATTTCTAATCATGGCAATGATGTATCGGTACATATAAAATTTTATAAAATTTATTATTACAGTGATCGCATAGTTTTTACGAGTAAAATTTTACTGTTAGCAATGCTACCATGTAAGTTTATGTGAGTTCGTATGTACGACGCCGTAGGTAAACTGGCACTCCATAGTGCCATCCATTGGAGTAATGAGGTAGTATAATTCTTCCTTTATTGGATTCTTAGGGGAGCAAAGAGAGCCTATGTGCATTGCATTCCACGCGAAACTATTTCCTGAATATCCTTTTTTATTAAATACCACGTTTTATAAATTGGGGATATATACAACATTCATGTCACCAATTATAATAATGTATTCACAGTCTGTTGAATAGGTACAACTATTTTATTTGGGAGTAAAACATTGTAATATTTCACATAATTATTTTATATAGAGTTTTCCAAAAAAGTACATTATTATATAATGTAAATATATTATTATTTTGTCATTATCATTGATAAATTTGTAATTGGTTTAGATTACTTTCCAATCAATTTAGCTGTAACGGAAATAGCATATTTTGCATTAAGTTCTAACCAATTGATTTTCAATGTTAGTTGACAAAATGTTTTTTAAATTAAAAAATATTATTGTTAAATGACGCCAAGGGCAAAAGAAACATAACTATTTGTCTAACTACGATTGATAACTCTTTGATATTTAAAGTGTTTTAATTGATATATAATATTAATTTATGATTTATAAAAGAAGTTCCACCTAATCCAAGTGTGTTAATATTATATAAAAATATCAAAACAATCAAGAAAAATGCTCAACCAAATCGACACTAATTAATTATTCTAATCTGCCGTGAATATGTACAAAATTATTACCATGAATTATTTAATTAGTAAAATTGTAAGCAATATTGAAGTCGAATTAATTGTGAAGGAAGCTCTCTGCTGTCGACCTCTCTTGATATTATTTAAAAATAGTATTTAAGCATCAAGCCGTTATTACATAAAGTGTTGTTTTTGGTCACAAGATGTCACTACCAATGAATAAATACCCGGTTTGTTACAAAATCATCACAAGGGTAAGAGTAACGGTCCACAGACACCTATACACAAAAAACCTAAACTTGCTTATACACAAAAAATCGTTTAATTGATAGAATCTAGCTTAATTGGATTTTCAAATCATGAAGGTACATTTTAATAAGTTTTATTTGTTAAAAGTAATATTTTACAGGTTGAAATTGAAAGTAGATCAACAATAATGTCTGAAAATAGTTTACATAGGAAATGTGGAAAAATAATATCAACCAGTTATTAATAGTTATTTTTTGAAAGTTTTTCTTCCTAAATAATGGACAACTATGCATTATTTACTGTTAAAAAAAACATTTTTTTAATATAAAAGAAAACAGTATCGTTCATGTTATTCCTAAGGTTATAACCAGGACCGGCCCATGGATTCTTGCGCCTGTGTGCGAGGCGCCTCAAAAAACCAAAAGCGATCCACCAATCTCCGCCCGTCTGATTATTTTTAGAGACGGCTCTGGTTATAACATATTTTATTGGACATTAGGGATAATAACAGAAAAATGTCACATATTATTATCAATAATAATCAATTGATTTATATTCATGAAATTTTCTATAATCTACTCTGTACACAGTTTTATTATTTAAATCGTCTGGTTTACGAATATGTCCTCATCATCTCTTCCTTGGTCCATTCAAGTGTAACAGTCAGACCAGTACGAGCACTTTTTTCTGCAGCCGTAGCAATTTTGCTCACAGCCAATGTTTGATAACCCAAAACCATTGGCTTAGCACGACCTAAATGTACAAATTCATTTTATTATATCCCATTTTCAAATAATGTAATATAATAATTGAATGATCGAAATTAAATTATTTAAGAAAATTGATAAATATGTCTGGACTATAATATCAAAGACTGCTTTAGATCGTTAGTCCAATTAATATACAATATGGACAAATTGATAAAAAATTAAGCGAAAGATACGTTTTTCGCAAGTCCCCGTAAATGGAAACTGTGTAAAAAATGGCAAGGATCTCGTATAAAATCATAAGTTAAGTATGCGAGTGCAGATAATATTTGTCATGATACTATGGAAGTATGAAAATACCTTCAAATAAATCCAAGAAATGCTCCATTTCCAAATAATAAGCCCGTTTATATCTGGATGGAAAAGAAAACCAAATGGGTGCAACAGTGCTTCCCGTTTTAGCAAGTTGAACTTCGTTACAATGAATTGGCCTTTCGTTGTCAGCTCTTATCATTCCTCTAGCTCCGAAAACTTCAAGTCTCTGGTCATAGCCATAGTTGCAGTGTCTGCTATTATCTATGATAGCGATTGTTCCACTTGGGAATGTCATCAAGCAAGCCACAGAATCAAAATCTTTTATTTGTTCAATTTCTGGTATATGGCTTGAGGCTGTGGCTTGTATTTTTACAGGAAGCTCACCGATCACCCATGTTGCCATATCAATATCATGCACAATACAGTCATGGAAAATGCCACCTCAAAGCAATAAGGAAAAATCAATACTCAATGCATATTTCATCTGTTGACAATACTTAAGTGGTCTGGTCGTGCTGGGCTCTTCTCAAATGTATTATGTCATTAAAACACATCATATATTTCATATATCACACCCATATGACCATTTAATATCTCACAAACCCAGAATTGATTATTGTTCTACAAGTATAAATACTATTAATCAACTCTTAGCTTGAGAAAAATTCTATCAGAAAAATGTATACTAACCTGACATTTTCAAGTAATCAATTGACGGAAGAGGCGAGTCACGGCTGCATACTTTCAGCATTTGCACATGACCAATTTCTCCGTCTCTAACTCTTTCCCTCAAAGCATTGTAAGAAGGATCGAATCGCCTGTTAAAAGCAGAAAAAAGAGGCTTTCCAACTTTTTCTGCTTTTGCGTAGCATCTTGCAGAGGATTCAAGATTTTCTGCAATAGGCTTTTCACAGAAAACAGCTTTCTTTGCTTCAAGTGCATTTGTAACGATTTCTTCGTGGGTGTATGTAGGGGAAGAAACAACCACTGCTTCAACTCTATAAGTTCATAAAAGGTATAAATATAGATCAGTGATTCCCAAACTTATTATGCTCACAGACCCCTTCATGGAGAAAAATTTGACCACAGACCCCCAAGTGAAATAACTCTCAAGGGAAATAACACCCCCAAATTAATTTTGACCGGCCACGGACCCCCTGAGCGATCTCAGGGACCCTTGGGGGTCTGTAGGAACCACTTTGGGAACCACTGGTATAGACGTTTTATATATTTTTTTAAATAGTGTCCATGCATGATAATACAAAGATATATTTGATTGATATTAATTATGCATATTTATTATGCACTTGTGTGAAAAATATTTTACTTCATACACAATAAATAAAATTATACAATTTGTTTTTACTAACAATCAAAGATAACAACATGGATATATTGCTGATTATACATCGATAAACATTAAAATATAAAGTAATTTATTCATAGTACATATATAAATTCATTCAATTAGTAAAGTCCATTCTGCCTTTTTATTTGCTATTTCAAAATATTACTTCCGTGATAAATGTTTTATAGCATTATGTTAATTAACTCCCATAGTATTTTGCCTGTGCAATGTTTAACCGACTATAATGAATCGTCATAAGGAATAAATGTTTTATAATTTCAAAATAATTTTACAGCTTATTTAAAGGAAAATTACTTACTTAGAGTCACTATACACTCTTGCTGATTCCTTTGATGTAAGAAAGATTGTGTCCTTTAAATCCCAGTATGTCTTTATTTTATCCCATTTAGTGGTTACATCGTCGACAATATATAGGAGTTTCACCCTTCGGTTCCCAACAAGGTTTGACAAATGAATAGATCCGGCTCTTCCTAAGCCAAATATAGCAAAACCAATAGGTTTTTCTCGTTTCTTTTGTGAAAGATCTTGCGATACATCACGTTCGTACCTATAGTGATATTGAAAAACAATAGTTATCTTTGAGGACTTACTATTTTAAACATGTAAATAAAATCAAGAAATGTGTGAGTGTGTAATGAAACTACTTGTTAAGGGAACATGTTTAATCGATCAAATTGATTGGGTTGACGTAAACTGTCATTTACATAAGAAATCGGTTTGGAAATATATAAATTCTTTATAATCGTGTTTCAACAAAATAATGTCAATTTTGTGCATGATTAAAATTCTTTCATTTCAATCCATCGCTGTATGGTTAATATTATAATAATATAATATATTGTTTAGTAAATTTAAAATGGTTTTATCAGCATTGGGCACACAGTATAATTGATTGTGCCCAATGCCTTTTACATAACATATATCTTCAAATAGCTTCTTTGTGGGGATTCATTTTTAATTTAATGTTGATGAAATTGACAAGTGACAAATTAGACCAAAAAAATGCTCAAACGTCACTCAAAATGATGTTACAAAACTTTTTGAAAAAGTTTTAGTATGAAATCCAATGCTTTTCTCCCATGTAATGCGTGGAACGGCGTTTCGACCCCTTTTTCCTCTGCATTTTTAAAGCTTAAAAAATATTTTTACTTTGCTTTGAAAACTATTGATTTTCGGATCATGTATTGATGTGTTACGCTTTCCAAGAAGAGTCAGAACTAAGTTTAGACCTAGACGATCTGAACTTCAATGTAAATATGAACCTTTATGTAACAAATCAAAATATAAATGCACTAGTTCAAGTTTTTGACTTCGGGAGACAAAAAGAGAGTTTGAGCAACTGAGTAACAAGCAGTTCTCGTAAAAAACCACTGTTGAAATACCTTCATTAAGAATCCATATTCTCCACATAAGGATCAGACATAAGAAAAAAAATCTTGACAAGAAGTGCGTTTCGGTACCTTTTTTTAAAAAAAAAAAGCACAGATGAAATCTATTCATATCTAACAATATAAAGTTCCTAAATATTTTTGATGTATTCGGTGGTAAATATTTATGAAATTTAGATTTATAGTTTGAAAATTAAACTGAAAAAATTCAGTATCAATAATAATAAGAAATACAGTATCGTACAGTATATAACATTCAAAGTTACTCACTGGGCGTAGAGATAATCTTCTGGTGGTGAAATTTGCTTTGGTTGAGTGTAGGGTGATGCGTCACGGAATTTGGTTGTGGCCATTTTATCTTAAAGAAACTATCTGTTACAGTAAAGTTTTCGTAAATGCGTATGATGGAAATTTGATAGCCATGTTACTTATATACAGAGACATAAGCAAATGTGCGTAGATTTTCATTGAGAACAAACCAGTCGTTCATAATCTTTTTGACATCTGAATAATGGTTGAATTTAAATTCATTTTTAATTATTGCAAATACATACTGTTTTTGTCAAAATTATCTGGGTACTTTTACAAATGAAATAAATTCACATAATAGGTGGGTGAATCATTAATATTAGAATTTGCTTTATTATTTTTGTTCCATTATTTTATACTAACACTCCTTACAAACAATTCTGTAACTCAAGGATATGGAAATACAAGTTAAAAAATCATTGATTGCAATGAATAGCTTAGAATTCATATAAATTGATAAAAGCCTTAATAAAAAATCAATTATTATCAAATAACATTTTATTTCACTCTGGTCATCAAAAGTAAGTTATTGCATTGCTTGTTATGATTGTCTATGTGGCTATATTATCTGATCCCTTAAAATAGGGGTTATGTGTATGTTTAAAAACCATAATTGGTATAAATAAACGCTTCACTGTAATTAGGATACCAGCTTATAATGGTTTCACTGACCCTTTTACTGTAAGATTATCTGAGTGTTGTCAATCTTGGTGTTGCTGAAAAAGATTAAGCTCAATAGTCTTTGGATGCATCTGCAGCATCTATCATTCAATTTTGATTTTTGAATCTACTTAATGTTGCATTGTTAGCTGGTAGAGGTCTGCACGAGCCAAAATTTTACAAAACTACCCGGTCCGAGCCCGTCTCTCAATTGCGCTTATCCGCCCGAGCCCGGCCTACAGGCCGGGTCGGGTAAGAGCCCACGGGCCAGGCCCGGGCCCGTGCAAACCTCTATTAGCTGGTTTATGTTTAAATTCATCTGTTTTCTTACCTCAATATAACTGTTTCAAAAGTTATGCATGCTTACATTCAGATAGCATGCATGCATAAGGAAAAGTTTAAGACTAATTCCCTTGTTATTTACCTGTAATATTGATTTAATGATTTACTTTGAATAAATCAAATGAAAACAAAAATGTTTTGTATTAGAAACAACTATTTCAACAATATTTTATAGAGTGGAGAAGGCAGAAGTGCCAGAGGCACACTGATGCACAGTTATTGTTTTTACTTGATCGATCTGTAATATTAAAATTCAATTCCATTTTTTATTTGTAGTGATGAATATTGACAGCTATGTCAAATGATAATATTCAATAAATAAAATATGTTTTTAAGCCATATCTGCTTCTACTTTAAAGCACATGAAATCCTAATGGAGAATTCTACAGAACTTGTTTTTAATGATAACATCTGGTTGTAAGTCGGTTGCTTAACCTCTGCTCAGAGAAGGTAACGAAAGATGTATGGATTTAGGATAGCATTAGTAATAAGCTTATTGATCTCTCTACTCCCAGTTTTTAGAATCGGAAATATTATCACAGACACCCATGACTTTGAATACAAATCCATGAATCAATATTTATGATACATTCTATTTTGAGATTGAAATCTTTTACTACAATCAAGACATACAAAAATGCATAAATCAAAGACTTTACTATAAGAATATTATATTTTTATCGAAGCAGTAATCAAACTAAGGCATGCAATAAAAATATTTATAAATTTACATATAATGCCAACTTTATTCGGCGAATGCTATTAATAAAAAGACACACTTATATCTGAATGGTTTATGACATCTGCTATCAGTTATCTGTATATTAATTCATATATCAAAGATATTTGTTATGAATGTTTTTAAAACAAGATATTATTTTGATAAACCTTTAAGGTACGTCGTATATATTATAAATATCATTCAAGATAATAAAAGGTAAACAAAACTTTTCAACTTCTCAATAGCCTTGAATTGGAAAATGTACACATTAAAGCCTTTTAAATATATCAGTTGGATACAAAGGGTTAAAAAAATAATTGATAAAGGTCACACTGGTAGTTAAATTTGATTTATAAAATCTTTGAAAAATAAAGATTATTTTAGAAATAAGTAGGCTTAGGTATACCTATTGAGGTCTTTGACAATTTATTAAGCACTATTATTTCTTGGATTTTCACTGTCCGAATAAATAATCACATGCCATTATTAAAATATCACAGAAGAACAAAGTGTAGTTGACGTATTGTTTGTACACCAAACAGCTCAGGTCAAACTGGAATACTAATATTATAGTAGGTGAAAAAGTTATGAATTTAAGTAATATTATTTTCAATAAAAACTCGAATACAATGTTTTTAGAATCAATGAACAATATTTAAAAAAATATTATGATTAATGTTTTCTGGGTGATTATGATGACAAAACAATGGCCAGGATAAAATTTCACACTACAATTTGTTCAACAACGTTCAATAGACATCAAGAAACATAAAGAACTGAAATGCTTTCATATAACAATATGCAAGTGGTTACCATTTTTGTACATATATATGTACTGAATGTATAAGTTGTGAGTGAATATTTTAAAGAATTAATCTAAAATAAAAATAATGAAAATAACAACATAGTTTTCAATACTTTCGGCGGTAACTTTGTGGAAGTTATTTTAATATAAAATTTAAATTAACTTTGATTATTCCACGTAAAAATCCCAATCTAATTGATTGCAGCTCATTAGTATCATTATTTGTTTGATTTATTTCGATTCAATCATCCCCCTCTTTGCTTTCCTTAAAAGGAAAAAAAACCCAAACTCCATTTTGTAAATTCATAATTTAAAAATTTTAGAATCAATCTTGCTTCATTACTTAAGCAAAATTTGAGATAGTAAGTCTGAAGATGCCTCTGAAAGAGGTGAAACACGTGTCACAGTTAGTTACACAATACGTGGAATAATCAAAGTTAATTTAAATTTTATATTAGTTTTCAATCTTGTGTAGAGAAGAAATAAATACGTATCGTCAAACTGGGTGAATACAAACGTTTTCAGACTTCACATTCAATTTAAGCCCTATGCTGAATGACTCGAAAGGGAAATTTGAGTGTCAAAAGTTTTGTTAGCACTTCAACATTATGAATAGGAAAGCTCATTTTCTCTCACTATTGATATTTTCCAATATTATGGTCTGTTCTAATTTACCGGTGAAGCAAAGAGGAAGAAACGGAATACTTTTTGGAAAGAAAAAACTGAAAATTTTATGAAGAAACATTTATTTTACAAATTTAAGCTGTTAGACTTTTTTATTGAAGTAATTTCATATTTCTTCAATCTAAACCCAATTCGACACTCCATTCAAAACCCCTGAATTCAATCTTTAAACACATGTATTTTTTTTTACAAACTGTAACTTTAGTGCTAGTATATTTAAAAATAAATTCTTCTGTGCCACCATCTTTCGTTTTTTCCTCAATATTTTCTTCTTTTACGGCCTATCTGGACGGTTTGTTATTTTCTATTTTGTTTATGTATGCAAACCAGTGCAGCAAGAAATAATTGTATATTTCTTCAAATTTGGGAGGGGATCGGTCATCCTCTTCACCCTTCCCTGAATAACATCCCAGGTATATGTTAGGCGTGAAGAATTTATGAGATTTAATAATAGGTGTGGAAACAAATTATCCTCTAACAAAATATTTCTTCTTTACTTATCTTTGTATTTTTTTAAAATTAGTGCTAAAGCCCAGTTCTCAAAAATGATTGCGTCAGACCGTCCCTAAGTTGTTAGTTTAAATTAAGTATCTTTCGAGCCATTTTAGTTCAAGTATCATACAGGTATATTCTTCCTCGCATTGTTCCTTTTAACACCAAAAAATTGACAAACTGAACAATCAAAAATCAACTGATTTATGTTGAAAAGAAATGGAATGATGCCAAATACTTTTGAATGTATCAATTATGTTGGTTCTATGCGATGTTCACAAAGTTATATTAGGCATGCAAAACATGCAGAGCTTATAACAATGAGATACGTTCAAGTTTCCTGTCCTGTTGTAGACAATTAAATTATCTGTCAAATACCATACATATTTTTATGCAAACAGAAGCATGTAGTCAATTGTAAGACTCTAAATCTTTTTCCCAGGAACTGTTCCTATTCATCACGGCGTTCCTATCCACCCCGTTTTACGATATTTCTTTTTCCATAAGCATACATCTGTCAAAAAGTTTATAATTGCATTGAATGAACATTTTTTGAAATGGAAAATAATTCTTTGTGTATTATTCAATAACAACTAAACGTCCCAAGGATTTGGAGCAAGTTGCTGTCTTCTGCGGAACTACCAGTTATCAACAGCATAGTTATAACTTGTTTGGCTATTGCTTTTGTTAATTTAGGCCTTTCATTCACAACTGCCATCCAGGCATAATTTTATTTTTTTTCGTTTTAGATTGAATTAGTTATTTTTTTTAAATATTTGTCATATAATCAAGTAAGATAAAAGTGAAACATTGTTTATACATGAAGTCATATGATTAAATGATTCAAATAATTAAACCCTTTTGACATGTACAGTGGAACCTCGATCTACCATTCTCGCATCGTTCGTTTTCCCGCATGGATCGTTTATTTTTCATAGTCCCGACCAAACACCCATAAGAACAATTTAAAATTATCCCGCATTAATCGTTCCCCTATTTACCGTTTTCCTCGATCTATCGTTTAATTATGTTGGTTCCGACACAAATATTATTCCAATTGACCGTTTTCGTTGAATATTTCTCATAAATAGTCTCGTTTCGTGTTTTTTTCAGTAGAACCCCGATCTTCCGTTCTCGCTATCTTCGTTTTATTGCATGGATCGTTTATTTTTTACTCGACCAAGACCCGTAATAAAAATGTTTAAAAATTACACGTTAATCATTCACCGATTTACCGATTTTGTTTTTGTTACATATATTTCTTTATTCGTGCATAAATAGTCTTACATCGCATCTGGTTGCGCGAATTTTTCTAACTCAAAAGTCAAAACTAAAATGCCTAAATCATAGGTTCCCAAAGTGGTCCGTACGGACCCCCGGGGGTCCGTGAGGACTGGCAGGGGGTCCCTGACAGGAATAAAAAAAATGGGGGTCCACGGACCGGAATCAATGGAATCAAATTTAATCAAAATAATGCGGGTTTAAATAGGTCAAAGTAAACTATCTCTTAAATTTATAAAACAAAATACATTTGACAAATTTTACGTTTCACATCCACTATTAATTCCCTACCATCCTTCAAGTCCATGCGCAAGTTTCTACTGTAGCTTACGAATTTGAACCCAAATATTGACCAATTGATATCGGAGCATCAGGTTCATCCCTCTCATTAACAGATTTTATTATTTTATGTAAGAATTTGATTGTGTTTTGATTTGTTCATTTTCATTTCATTTCAAGAATAAAAAATTAACGTATTTTTTTTACAATTGTCCACTATACAAAAAACCCTATCACAGTGTGCTCATATTTGTATTTTAAAAAATTAGAAAACTTCACTATTATGCATCCTGGGGGAGCGGGTCCACGAAGGATAAAATAATGGGCTTGGGGGTCCACGGGGGAAATAAGTTTGGGAACCATTGGCCTAAATGAAGAAAACTAGAACTCTAACTGAGAAACTGAAAACAATTCAAGGCATTGAAAAAAATCTAGGAGAAAAACACACGTCGACATATGTACACATTACAAGCGAGTTTGAAGGGTGTCTGTCAAAATTTTAGTACCAAACTACAAATAGGCAACTGAGTATGTATTTAAGTTATCTGAAAGTTATTTGAAAATTAAACATTTTTTAGTATTATTTCCCGCATTATCGGTTTCCCGCATTATTCGTTGATTAATTACGGTCCCTTGGAAAACGTAGAATCGGGGTTTCACTGTATGTTTATAAACACCAGTACAAACACCAGTGAATTGAAAAATCATAAAATTCTATGAATAGTGAGAGGTTTATTTTGTCACCAATGTGAGAAATGGATAATAAATTTTTAGTTCTAAATAATGATTTTTGATTTCTTTATTGTGTATTATTTCTTAAGAAAACAACTAAATATTTTTGAAAACTGGCATAATATGATCATGTTAAATTTTAAAAAAAATGATATTCTCCTGCGTGCAATTATTTACAAACATGCAAGATATTGCTGCATTTTTTAATTGACAATCGAAAAATATTTCAATTTATTTTTTTCCGAGAAAATTAGCTAACATTTGAGATTAACTGCATTGTTTATCAGTTACACATTAAATACATATGTACATATTTCTTTCTTATAACCTGTAACAGTATGTATTATTACTGATTAGAGAAATCTTCTATTTGAACCAAATAAATTGTATTAAACTTACTGAACTTCAAACTTTAAAAGTCATATAACCAATTTGGCCAGATAGCAAATTTAATAATATAACACGTTGGCAACCGCTTTTTTATTTATGTAATCTACTTTTCAAATGGAAACCATAATGTTATCTGCCCAAGTACTAATATTCAAAGTTATTTCAACAAAACGAAAGACAAAAAATGACTTAAAATTCTTTTTATTAGGGTTCCAGCAGTTTTGTAAATGATTTCATTCTTGTCCATTGAAATGTATTCATTTCCAGTCAACAACTTTGTAATGTTTATGGTATTATTTACATCCTAATTTGACATAGTTTAGAATAGCATGTTGAGATTTTTAGAAAATAAAATATGCAATATTAGGGAAGTTATGTCCTAAATTTTTCCATAAAAACTAGCTGTAAGCCCATTGACCTCAATGGGGGGAATTTTGTTGCATTTTTAAGTAGTCAGAAAATTTACTGGCGTGAAAAATAAATTACAAACCTATTTATTGCATAAGCCAGAAAATCTAAACATAATTAATTCTCTAAATGGATTTTTTTAGGAATAAACCCAATTCTCTTAAAGAACTAAAATACACCGGGACTGCAAAACAAAATATGCAAATAGCGGATATAATAAAATATATTCATAAACATCATAATTGAGCTACCCTGCTGAGCTGCTATATCCAATATCGACAGCCCTGCAGTATTCATATTTTATCATTTTTAGAATAATTTAAATGTTTAAGTTTGCTAATAAATATATTTCGTAGTAGAAGAAATAGACCTCGGGGCATATATCGACAGCCCTGCAGTATTTAAATTGTAAATTATTTAATTTTTAGAATAATGTTTAAGTTTGCTAACAGTTATTTTTCGTAGTTAAAATAAACTAGAAGGGAAATTTTTAACAAAGTTAAATTCTACATTACTAAAGTAAATAACTTATTGATAATTTTGTGTTTTTCCCGCTTCCGAGTAATAAGTATGTGTACTTTAACAAAATCGACAGCCATGAAGACTCTGAAAAAGACATGTGGCATTTTAATGAATTAATTTCCCATATTTTTATTATGTCACCACTTAAAATGTATTAATCTTTGATGATTTTTTAATTATATGGTAGAGGTGTTAAACATTTAATTTTTTTTGTAATTATAGTCACTTATACTGTAATTAGTGAACTCTTTTTATTTTTTGTTTTGTTTTGTCGTTGTTTACACCTTTTTATGTAAAAATCATAAATAAATCAGTCACACTGTAAAAATAATGTAAAAAACTGCTATTTTTTAAACATTTTTTCTCGATAACTTCAGAAAGTACTTTTCACCGCATGAGAAAAATTAAATTCGCAGCAACGATATGTTATGAAAATAAATCTGCCCAAATCAGTAGATGATTTTTAACACAATCTCAGTATACAGAGGCCAAAAGGGTTGTGTTTTAATGTTTGTTGTTTATTTAATATTCATTTTATCTTACGTTTTGTTATTCATCTCATTGGAGTAAACATGTGATGTGCCACAACTAATAAAATAAGTCAATTTAGTATTGCAGGCTATTTTGTTCTTTGCAAGTATGGGAGAGAACAGATCAGTTGTATGAACTTTTTGTAGACTAAACTGAATATATTTTGAAGGTTATGAAATTGTAGTAGAAGATATTTTTTCTTATTGATGAAATCAAAATCGCTTATTATGTACTGTACCAGTGGTGTAGTAAAGGGGGTGCGACAGGGGCGGCATTTTCAAAAATAAATACAATATTTTTCGAGAAAATATATTTATACATAAAAAAATTAGGCCACCAGTCGTTAATTAGTTCATAGATAAAAAATAATGAAAGTGATAAATTAAAAAAAAAAATAAAGAAAATATTGGGGTCGGCAATTTCAAGGACCGCCCCGGACGGCAGAACCCCTTCCTTCACCACTGTACTGTTTTAAAATTAAAAAATCTATATGGGAAAATGAAGGATGCCAAAATACAAGATCGGAGATCCACTGTACAAATGTTGAAGGTTCTTAATACTTAGTTGCCTATTTGCAGTTTGTCAAAGAATTTTAACAAAGACCCCTCAAACTCGTGTACTTTTCTTACTCAACTGGTTTTTCTCCTTAATTTTTTCAGCGTCTTGACGTATTTTCAGTTTTTCAGATTGAGTTCTAGTTTTCTTTATAGAGGGTATTTTAGTTGTGAGAGAAAAAAACGTGAAATGTAATGCGAAGCCAGACTTCATATTTATGAGTGAATAGAAAAAATATTTTAAAAAACGGTCAATCGGGATAATATTTATGACTGGACCATAATATTTAGATGATAGATCGAAGAAATCGGTAAATCGGTTAACGATTAATGCGGGATTATTTAACATTGTTCTTACGGGTGTTTGGCCAGGACTATGAAAAATAAATGATCCACGGGAGTAAACGAATAAGGCGAGAACGATAGATCTGGGCTCCACTGTATCACTTATAATAAAAAAATTCCTTACATCCGACAACACATCCAACAGTCACAAAAAATATTCTTTTCCACTTATTTTCCAACATGAATCGAAACTATTAAATGCAAAATCTCTTTTTTCCACATAAACAGAGCAAATCACTAAATTGAAATTATGTTTTGTTAATGATACCAGCTTACGTGGTCGAGTGGTAAACGTCTTTAGCTTCGGTTACGGAGGTCACGGGCTCGAATCCCAGAATGGACAGTTTTATAAATTGATTTTTCAATAGATTTATGAATTTCTGTTCGAAGGCATGGATACATGTGATGTCTTTTATTCCCTACTCCCACCCATCCTATCCTAAACTCGAGGCGTAGCGAGAGCGATTAGCTAACTACTAGTCCTGTCTTAGCCCTATCCTTCTATTCCTACTCTCTTAGGAATAAAAGAGAGGTTGAGCAACTGACTAACAAGCAATTTTCTTAGAAACACTGCTGTTGAGATAAACCATATTAGGAGTCCATATGCTCCACACTGGGAGCGAACATGGCTAAAAATATTTAAAAAATTATGACAATTTTTTTAGAAATGAAATAGAAAATAATACGGAATTTATGCAATAATAGTGACTGTAGAGTTAGTAGAGCTTAGACCAAAATTTATGTTGTGTGAAATACTAGGTATTGTTTTAAAATCATGAACGATAAAAATATTTATTTTCTAAGCCCATTTTACTTTTGGTTTGAGTAATGTAATTTATGGATTTAGATGTGAGTGAAGATAAATGTATTGTTACTTATTAGAAATTAATACTCAACGATTTTTTTATTAAGAAATTATTTTTTAATTTATATAATTCATCTGTTGGGATACAAAAAAATACATTTTAATTTGACGATAATACAAAAATTATTATTTGGGGTTAAGTTTTTGCAACAATTATTGATTATGATTAGCTTAAGAGTACATCCTAAGCATTTCTTCTTTGGTCCAATCGAGATTAACAGTTAGACCTGAGCGGGCACTCTTTTCTGCTGCTGTAGCGATCTTGCTCACCGCCAATGTTTGATAGCCGAACACCTTTGTCTCCACGCGGTCTTAAAAATAAGAATTTATTGTTTCATTATGACACAATGGAATAAATACGTCAATTTATTATGTAAAAGTTATTATAATTTTCAGGTAGTTAAGTATGCGAGTGCAGTTAATATTTGTCATGATACTATAGAAGTATGAAAATACCTTCAAATAAATCCAAGAAATGCTCCATCTCCAAATGATAAGCTCGCTTATATCTGGACGGAAAAGAAAACCAAATGGGTGCAACGGTGCTCCCCGATTTTCCTAGTTGAACTGTGTTACAATGGATCGGTCTTTCATTGTCTGCTCTTATCATTCCTCTGGATCCAAAAACTTCGAGTCGCTGATCATAGCCATAGTTGCAGTGTCTACTATTGTCTAAGACAGCGATAGTTCCGCTCGGGAATGTCAACAGACAAGCGACGGTATCAAAATCTTTAATTTCTTTGATTTCTGGTATAAGGCTGGAAGCTGTCGCTTGAATCTTTATAGGAAGTTCTCCGATTATCCATGTTGCCATATCGATATCGTGTACGATGCAGTCATGGAAAATTCCACCTGAAGCAGAAAGCTACAAAATAAGGCCTTATATTCATATGAAATGCCAAAAGTGCTGCCGTACAATAGTAAAACAAAACATGATGCTTGTGTCACGTGTGTTATCAAATTTTAAGTTATAGAAGATATATGTTTTCGAATATAATGGATATAACTCAAAATATCAAATGTTTGACTTATCGTTCTATAGATATATGCCATTGATATATTAAACATTTCAACACTGTCAATATGGACAGTGATATACAGCAACACATAAAAAATAGTTTTTTTGTGTTGCTTGCATAATTTAAATCTTTGTCTTTTAATAATTTTTATTAAACTGTGCATTGAAATAAAAAAATAAAAATAAGAGAATTTATTTAGAATATTAAATTTTTATGTCATTACTTACAACAAATTCATATATTATGTATTTCATCTAAATGAATTTCTTGTTCATTAGGTAAGATTTAATTCTTTTTACAATAAATAATATTTAAACAATATTTTTATCCAGATGTTAATTTTCTAATTAAATTTGGTGAATTAGGGTTATTCTAATATAAATTTTATTATTTGAATAATTTTATTGATTTTTGGGGGTTTTGAAACTGCTGCTAGGCTAGAACTCAAAATGCAGCTTACAGGGAACATTGATCATGACATATATTCTACAAGCAAAATTAAACTGTTGTTTCTTGACAGCTTAATAACGTTTTTTTATAACAAACTTTCCATTGATTCTCATTCTTCAATACATATAATAAATGTGTATTATGCTGCAGACACAAAGATGTGAAACAGAATGTTTTTATTTAATCTTATCTCTGTAAAAGGATAATTTATAATATATATAAATGAACTGGCCTGATACTTTTAAATATTCGAGAGGTGGAAGCGGTGAGTCACGGCTGCATACTTTCAGCACTTGCACGTGACCGATTTCACCTCCCCGAACCCTATCCCTCAAAGCACTGTAGGAAGGATCAAACCGTCGATTGAAAGCACAGAAGAGTGGCCTGCCCACCTTTTCTGCTTTCTCGTAACATCTTTTAGAGGATTCGACATTTTCAGATATCGGCTTTTCACAAAAAACGGCTTTCTTTGCATCAAGTGAGTTAGTAACAATTTCTTCATGGGTAAATGTAGGGGAAGAAACTATCACAGCTTCAACTCTACAAATAATAAAAGATTATAATATTATCTAATAAACTATAAAAAGTGCCCAAAAGTGTCACTCATTTATTTATCTAGGTAAAAAAACGTTTAAGACAAATAAATATAAATATTTTAACATTATACCATTCCTTGAAATAGGAAGAAATATTTCTGATTTTAACACAAAATAATTGCAAGTCTAATAATAAAGTTTAATTAAAAATCATTCAATATCACAAGTAGAATAATATACTTACTTTGGATCATTGTAAACTTTAGCTGCGTCCATTGACGTAAGAAATACAGTGTCCTTTAAATCCCAGTATGTCTTGATTTTGTCCCATTTGCTAGTTATATCATCAACAATATAAAATAGTTTGATTCTTGGATTTCTTACGAGGTTCGACAAATGGATAGATCCAGCTTTCCCTAAACCAAATATAGCTATACCAATAGGTTTCTCTTTGCTCTTTGCTGACAAATCTTGAGACGTATCACGTTCGTATCTAAAATGATTTTAAATTTGTTGTTATTTAACAACTGGATACCCGTTCTAACGTTCATTTGGCAGAGAAAAAATGTGCTCATTAACTATCTGGGTAGAAAAAATGGAATAAGACAATGGAAAAATATACTGCTTATAGATAACGTCATATTTTAGATATTATTAACAGAATTGTAATTTCATAATTATTGAAAAAAATTCTAAGCTAGGTAGCAAATTGTCGGCCAATTTGAATTTGTACAGGCAGAAGACAAATTTTCAATGCTATTTATAAAAATAATAAAGATAGTAATGATAACTCTTTATATTATAACTGACAATCTAGATGAGGTAAACGAGTGAATTGACTTCCAAAAAATCCTCAAAGCAGGAATACCAATATAATATGACTCTTAGAGCTAATCTTCCTTGATAATTGATAATATGTAGGCTTATACAGATGAGGGAGGGAGGGGGGTCATAAAAGGTAGCTGCAATTGGCTTCACTTAAAGGGGAACTCTCAAGCTTTTATTTCTCAATATTTTAATGTCTAAATAAATTATTAGTAAGTTTTCAACAAATAAATATTATTTTTATTATTAATTTATAAAAAATACCGTGTCCCAAGCCTTACATTTTCTCCGAGAGGCCATAGTTATATGTTCAAATTACATTATTTAAATTTCATATTCATATAATTAAATAAGCCTTTATGAGTAGCAAGTCAAAACAGACGTATAATATTATGTTGCCAGTATCTGTAGTACAGTAGCTGTAAATATTTTTTAATAAAATAGTTTTAAATACAGTAACGCTATGTTTACTGTTACTAAGTTAGTACATAATAACATTAACAAATGTTGATCTACCTTTAGTCGTTTGACTGGTCAAAATATTTTATTATAAATACAGTATCAAAATGTTTATAATAATATATCAATCTTGGATATGTATAACATTTAATTGATGATAAATTTATGTTATTTACTTGGAAGAATTTCATAGTTTTAAAGTATGTATTTCCGTATTAAGAATTAACCAAAACAAAATTATGAATGCACATAAATCATCATATATTTTAATAAAATTGTTTGCGACTGATTATTTGAAATATTTTAAATCTGTCAAGAGTTATATCAATATTGACATTAAAAATTAAGCTTCGTAGGCTGTGTACAGGGTGACCCCTACGCGACTGACGAATGCTTACTATGAAAATGACCTAGTGTGGTTGCGTTAGCAGGAATGCTGCATGAAGCGTCTAGATGCCAAATGCTGTGTCCTTAGTTATTTTTTAGCATTGCAGTGTCTGGACGTCCATATTTTTTCAATAGCAGTTATATTAAATTGTCTTTACTTATGGTCAAAACAGTAAAAAACTAATCCCCTGTGAGTCTCAAATACTCTACAAACTTCATATTGCAACCATATATATATTTTTTTGATTTATTTAATAAAACAACCATCAATCCGTTTAGTCACAAATACTGACGCGCCACATCCAATAAATGACCACAAAACTGGCGACGACAGCTGGACCCAATGTCAGACCAAAACCCAAATGGACCCAAAACAGAAGTGTTTCTTCTTGTATTGACTGATATTATTGAAAGATTAACACCTTTTGCACCTGTTATTGATTCTTTAGTAAGAAAGTGGTAAATGGTTCAATTGAAAATAACTTACTGAGTGTAGAGATAGTCTTCTGGTGGCGGTATTTGCTTTGGCTGGGTGTAGGGTGATGCGTCACGGAACTTGGTAGTGGCCATTTTATCTCGATGAAGTTGTTTGTAAATGGGCAATGATAGAATTCTGTGGGTGATTTTACTTATATAGAAAGGTCAAAAAAAATATATATATTGAAAAAAGATTTTTTTTGTCGAGACTCCCAAACAGTTATTCAGAAACTTTCTCAAATTGTGATCATGGCACAAAAAATAAATAATTAGTCAGTATAGATTATTTCTGTCAGTTTATGGGGTTATACATCAGTAGGTTGACTGTTATTTATCAGTCTTGAAATGATTAATTTTGTTTGTTTTTTTTAAATTTTATAATTTCACTGTCAAAACACTTGGTAAAAAGGCATAATATTCATAAAACAAAACACTCTTTTGTACTGACTCCACATTTATTTAGCACAATCAGGATCCGTTTGACTCCTATCTTCAAAGTCTAATGCTTCAATGAATTTTCATGTATCTATGTGATATTTTGTATTTGAATTATTTAGTCTTACTTTTTCATGTATCACATAGCCAATGAATAATCTGATTTGAATATTCCTGTTCTGAATAAAATTACCAGTATGCATTACAACTGTTGCCCACTATTTGCAAATAATTAATACTCATATTCATTATTTCGTGTGTTGTTAATTGAAAAAGACTTGAAAAAAAGTATTAATTAGTGAATCCTTGCTTAAGCCTTTCCTCACTAGCAAGATGGATATATATTATATTTACAGTACTATTGATAGAAGTAACTTATCTTTCAAAACTGTAGACATTCATATTTCTGAACAGGTAAATGATTTGTTTATATGATTTTCATTGTTTATACTCATGCATTCATCAACTTGCCATGTGAAATAAATGTATATAGGGCTGGAGACATTCAGATTATTTGCATGGCAATCGGGTCAATACGTATATTCAATCAAGACCTACGAATGTTTAACGATGAAGCTATACGTCATATTATTTTTACCATGTAGGCCGACTGGTTTTAAGTCTTGGTTTTACATTTAACGTGAAAATTTAGCACTAAAGCACTTAAAGTAGGAAGTGTGATAAACATTACTTTTATTTAAAAATAAGTTAAATAATATATTTAAGCCATATAGTTTGGGCAGCAGTGTCACGGGAACAGAATCATAAATATTCTACCACTGTAATGCGGCAGCCGGCGGATTTTTATGCTAAAAATTAAAAAGTTCACTAATGCAACCTTCGGTGTGTTGTTGTGAGTTGGCAAGTATGATTGTTTAATCTACATGACTATGCACAGTTGCAAAATATGACCTGCGCCAGTGGTTTGTAATCTTAGGTTCGTGGGTCGGAAGAGGTGACCGTTTGTATGATTGGAATTTGGCAGGTGCTCCCAACTAATGTGGATATAAAAGCTACTTATAAATTACAATTTTGTTAGCATAAACTTCATCAAGAGAAAAAAGTGTACACATCAACTGATGGCTTTAAAAAAGTTGGATAAAAATAATTTTGGATATAATTATAAAATCACAAAAATTTGAGGTGAAGGGATTTATTAATAACTATATAAGAAAATTATTTTTCTAATTTTAATGACTTTCATTATTGTCATCATTTCATCAGTCAACACATTGTGATAAATGAAAGACTGAATGAAATGCAAAATAAGTTATGGTGAACTGTTGAAAATTGAACATGCCTGGTATATTTTCACTAAATAAAAAATGTGATATAATTTCATATCTATTTTTCACATAAACATTTTATGAGAAATATGCCCAAAATTTTGACTCACAGGATACCATTTCGATATTACTAGCTTGCGACTGCATATTTTGAAGCTTATTTTATCAGTAAGATATCACACCTTTAAAATCCATCTAACACCGTTTTGAAGTCACAGTGCACTTTCGGTCATAAGAAAAAAGCATTAATGTCAAAAAATCACATTAGATCTTTTGTTGGCTTTCATAATTTAGCGAAGGACTTTTTCGGTTTTCACGATTTCACGGATTTTTCTGCTTTTATCATCTCTTTCATGGTGCACTTGCAAGAAGCTTGCCGTGCACCAGTGTTCCAGGATGCACTGGTTAAGAACTACTACTCTAGGGTCTACACCAGTGACCGGTAACCTACGACACACAGTCTATATGGACAATCTTCGCCCAACCTGGCCATATATTCCATTTGGCTTATACAAGGCCAAAATGAGAATTTCACCATTCTTGAGAATGTTAAACTAAATGTTCCTGATATTTTTTTGAAAAATCGTGGACGTCAATCGTTTGTTCTCCCAAGGTGTAGAACCGGCCTGCCAATGGGGAGAGCTTTAATAGTTTTTAAGAATATTGCTTTGGATGTTGACACATTTCGCGTGGACGTTGGTGAGTTCTGACAAATGCTATTTTTTATGTATTTAAGTAGTTTGTTGGAGCATACTCATTGACTTCCTTGCCAATTTAAAATAATTATTTCTTCATTGTAAATTTAAATTCAAAATATGTCAATCTTTTGCAATATTCATGTAAAAAAATAAATAAAATAGTTGTGGGTATATTTCAGTAAAACTGCAAAAACCCAGATACGCTAGTATGTTATCAATCATGTGAAATGTTGGGTACAAACTTTACGGGAATCCCTTGCCTGTTTCTTCAATGAACACAAAAACACATTAATAAAATAAAAAACCAGATTAATTAAATTATCTCTTTATTTACGAGTTGCAGCTAAAAAATCAACTGAACTTGACAAAATGGATGTTTTACTTTGGAATATACAAATGAAGCTTCTGCCAAATTTAGGTGACTAAGAGATATTGCAAATAAAGCAGTCGACTTCTCAGTTATTAAATTCTCCGACAGATTGCTTTCCATATAAAATTCAACAGTTTTGTGTAAAATGACCTACCATACTTTTTAATAATTAAAATACGGCCTATGCACCATAGCTATATCCGATTAACCAAGAGTAACATTCAACCAATAAGGTAAAATTTAAAATTATATAATTTAATTGCATACGATTGCTCGACACTAGAATAATACTTTTTTTTCGAAAATAGAATTTCCAACATGAATTTGATCCCGTCTAATTTAGTCTAATTTTGATAAATACTCACTGAAAGTGTACAATTTTGATAATACAAATATTTAAAAGTGGTACACAGATATTACTATCGTAAGTTTAAGTGATTAAGATTTAAAATTTTTGCAATGTCTGGTGAATAACTACATTGAAAACAAAGTATATTCTTAAAGCTATCATATTATTTAAAAAAAAAAACATTTATAAAATAGTCAACACAATACATTGTGTTTCATTAACACGACTCCAGTTTTCTGAGATGAATGTGACAATGATAATAATATAGTACATATGACTCCAATTACAAGATGATCATTTTAATTTCCATTTAAAATGACTCGCATGCTTGTTTTTGTACAATACAGTGTCGGCTTAACCGTCGCTATGCAATATTTGACGTGTCGCTAATGCCAGTGTCGATGATATTTGCGAAATGTTGCTGTACAATTATAACATGAACCGTATCACAAACAATGAGGAATGGCCTCTGCGCTACGTAATATTATAACAGGCGATAAAACTAGTTGAATAATATTATTAGAAGAAAATGTAGCCTAGCCAATTTCTAAGCAATAATATTAATGCTACAAATTGCGAATCCCAGTTAACAGAGATCAGCTTATAGCGGGAAACATACGGTACACATATTATTATTACATATATTATTAAAAACTGTTACAATTCCAATAGAACCGGTGATAAGTTTTCACATTCATAAGAACTCGATTGATTTATTCACTCACTGTTACACACGATAATGATTTGTCTGGAAGTCGAACGAAACCGATTATTCAATGTTCGTTTAAAAGTCACCAATTGATTTGAGAGCAGTAGAGTTTATCACAATTTCGTGAGATGAATTGATCACAAATTAATTTTCAAATTATTATATTCTTGCTGATTTTAATGCCATCAAAAATTGTCAGGTGATTAAAATGATTAAGAATTTAATATTGAGGTGGATGCGACGTGACGTTTTCATCTTCATCGTCCGGTGATCAGGACGAACTGCTGTTGTCTCCGTTGTCGTGGAAGCTGTTGCCGTTCACGGAGAATGGCGCTCCGAGACCGTACAGGTGTCCACTCGAACTCTCGATGTTATCATCGAAGAAGATCTGGAAATTCAAGGAGGTAATGCTTAATTTGAAATGAAGTTTCTACATGAAAAAATAAACTTTCTAAGATACCTACATATTTTAAACACAGATTGCCTCTATTTAAAAATAGATTGAATGATTCCATGAAATTATTAACAATCTACTGTAAGCTTCTTTTAAAAACGTGATTATTTAACACTCGAAAATACTAGTCATTGATAGTCAAAGATTAGGTGTATCCATAATTAATTTAATACTACATGTAAATTGACTAAGTTTAAATGCAACCATATAAATTACCTCCCATAAACAACAACACTGCAAATAGGTATATTTACCCTAACCCGGCACATTTCAAAATTGGTGAAACGTGAACCATGAATGTAATTTAGTAAATACATTTAGAAAGCAATTTTAGAAGGCAATCTCAAAAATAGCTAGATAACATACAAAATATCATTTCAAAGTAATTTAAAACTAAAATAATTAAAAAATGTATACTATTTTACAAATTGAAATTCTAGTTTTATTTTTCAAACCATTTTGGAAAAAGCCGGGCTTGCAAGTAATAGCCTCAAATGTACATGACAAACAGTTGCCGCAAAGGGCATGCATATCCATATTGTGTATAATGTGCCAACTAAATGATAATATCAATGAAAATATGATCTTACCTCTTTTATTTTGAAGAAAGCCATTCCGGTAAGAAGTGAATCAGATCCAGCCTGATGTTGAGGTCCGACTCTTCGTAACTCTAACTGGTCTGCGACTTCTTGTAATCCACCTTTCAAGTTCTTGCACAGTTTCATAAGATACTAGAAAATAAAAAGATAATTAACGAATTGCGATAAATACACTCTTAAATGTCCCTTTTCCTTTTCTTACTTAACATGTGGGTTCCTGAATTTTTAATTAATTTATTTGTTCAGTCCACTTAAACAAAGGACAATTTAATTTCATTAAGGCTAAGAGAATAATTTTATGACATACTATCTATAAGAAATGAATCACTATTTCACCTTAACATCATATACGGTTGGGAAGTACAGTCGTAGACTTTCAAAGAATTCACTCTCATCCGGAGGAAGGTTTTGGTCAGTGAGAAGCTTCAAAAGGTAACCAAAATCATATCCGGAATGAAAACTGAGCCATTTAATGTTGTCCACGAGTACTATTCCTGAAATCATTAAATGAAGAAATTAATATCTATGAAAATTATGCAAGTATACCCTGGGTGAAAAATGATTTGCTTTCTTGGAAAATGAGTATATAGCATGAATTGTTTTATATTAAGAGTAGATATTTTCAAAAAAATTTTTAGGTTCTTTTTTCCAAATCATTCCATTTTTGTAAAACAAGGTTATACGATAATACAGATTACATGCCGTTGGATAAAAAAAGCAAATATTATAGATTTGAGGATTCAAACCATCCAAGTCCCTGAGTGTCACCATGAAAAAACAGGTTTGGAAGGATAATTATAATTTATGAACAAATTGAGATATCTTTACCAAATTTAATTTTCTTAGCTTCCATATACTTCGCCTATAGACATATATGAATACGTTAGCCAGCAACCTTTGTTTTTCAAAGACTCAAATACGCATCCGCGGTCGTTAAGCTGTCGAGATAAAAATTATTTAAACATTATAAATTAAGCTAATACAATGTATGTAAACAATTACCTGAGGTTAAGAGATATTCTGCAAATACGAGAGGTTCGATTCCATCCTCTTCATGCTTCTTGAATTGTAGGCCTGAATTTTGTAGTAGATCAATGGAATCCTGTGCATACATGTCTTCCCTGAAAAACGACAATACGTCATGATTAATTTAATCACGCAATCGAAAATTTGATGCGTAATTGATTGAATTATTCTATCTTCTTGTGGACAAATATTTAAGTAAGTGTACTAGTATTTTTTTGCTGCATGAAAATCTTACGACAGGTTATTGTACTTGAAGACTAAATATTCAATGACATAGTGTAAGGAATGGAATTTTTAGTGCAGACAAGTTTACATGTGTAGTCACATTAACACGTTGGTCAAACATCGAGTTCAATATGCAGCAGCTATGCAAACAATATTTTTACTGATAAACATGTGATTCTGATAGCAACTTTACAAAAAGCAATATAAGATATTTTTATACCAAAATTTGGTCAGGAAAATCATCATCAGGTTGGTAAATATGTCGTTACCTTTTGAGGGGATATTATTATTAAATGAACGACTTACTGTAGGTTAAATTTAAAATTGAACTGCCATGTTGTGTATCCTGGCGGTGTCTTGCCGTTTTCATCCATAAAAGTGAGACCGAGTTGAATTATTCGCAGAAGATCGACGTTACACCTGGAAAAAAAATGCTCATAAGATCCTCTACATGTTTTCAAAAATATTCATTAAAAACGAAATTAACTTGAATGTATTATTGATAGGAAGTAATATTATTTTTTTTAATCAATAAATAGACATTCGTTCTAATATTTTGCTGGTGTCTCGTCAGCGAAAATAAGGATTTTTAAACATGTTTACTCCCAATGTTCAAGTTTATTGTTTCTTTGATATAGAATCGATAAATAATTCATTTAATGATAACTGCTTGTACATCAGTCGTTCAGATAGCTTATAATTCATAGCAGATAGAGGGTTGGCGAGAAAAGTTGAAAACAACTCAAATATTGAAATTTAAGATAATCAACAATCCCTCAATTTACACTGTTATCATACAATATGAAATTTAACTTGATAAATTTGTTATTTCACGTGTGTTACAAAATGTGACACTTGTTTCGCCTTTTTAAGAAGCATAATCAGACAGCATCGCAAGGTTTACAAATTAAAAATAGCATTGTTGGTGTGTGGTTTGCATGACTTTAAAATTTCAGTGTAAGGTTTTGAATTGCACAGTATTAGTAAGTTATTCTTTTTCAAAAAGTGTAGTATATGAAAAATCAATAATATACACATGAAAAGGCCTAAAGTACCTAAAAATTGCATGCAAGCTAAAAACACATTGAAATTATCAACAAAACCAAAATCTTTCTCTTCTCATTCGGAATATATGTTTACCTATAAAGTCACTGAATTTTTATAACAATGAATGTTTATTTAAGATATGATTACATTGTTATTTCCAGTAGTTACATTTCGATAATAATTAGGCCAAATTATTATTATCTATTGAAAAATGAATTATTATACTACAGAAGGTTTACGAAACGATTGCATTTTGTAATTATTTGGCAATGAATTCGTCAAAATATTCAAACAAAGAATTTGTTTATTAAACTAGTATATATATATGTATGTAAACTCGTACAAACCTGAGTAGTTGGTATTGGTAATCAGCAGTTGACCGAAATTCTCCGATTGGACGAGCTACCACACCAGGAAACTCTGTGTCCATTGCTACCCAGTGATATTTTTTCACCACCTACGAATAGAATTACACAACAATCACATCATTATAATGATTTTGCATTCCTGGAAATAATACAAAGAAGAATAGGTTGTATTCGCAATTATAGTTTTAAATAAAATCTTTTTTTTTGAAACATAAATATTTTGTTTGTTCATTTTCTAGGTCACATAATTTTTAATTTTTAATTCAGTCGATCTCCTTTGGGATGGACGAAAACATCACAAAAACCTATGCCATCTGATATAAATAAATTAAAAATCTGTACGACGGTTTCCATTTAGAGAATCGAACATGTGAACCCTCACACCAGTGGAAAAATTTCAAGAGCAATGATTACAATACAACAGAACAGAGATCGTCGCATTAAAACTGGATTGTTTTTAATTCTAAGATCCATGTAAAATATTCTATGAAAAAAATGTTTATTAGCTCTCTGAAAGTACTTTTTTTATTTTAAGCAGTTGAATAGAGAATCTAGAATTCATATTACATCAGATTCACTATGCATAATCACTAAGAATTTCAGTAAAAGTTGATAGACCTTCTATGTAGATTTTTAACTTTCTTAAGGGGCCATAAACGGCTGTATTTTAAATTGCTTTGGGTTTTAACTTTCGTAAATGAATCATAAATATTGAATAATTTGACAGCACTGTGAATAAAAATAATATCTTTTATTGAAACGTAATTTAAAAAGATAAAATACTCTTGATACATTCCTGTCATAATTTTTTAATTCACTTTCTGGAAGTAGTAATTAAAT
Source organism: Himalopsyche anomala (assembly GCA_031772345.1). Taxonomy (NCBI): domain Eukaryota; kingdom Metazoa; phylum Arthropoda; class Insecta; order Trichoptera; family Rhyacophilidae; genus Himalopsyche; species Himalopsyche anomala. Next base: position 24,789,177 of record CM062827.1, read on the forward strand.
AGAATATTGATGTCAATTTTAATGTGTTAAAATAACCCCCTCCTTTTCCAATTTACCGAGTTCTGCTTTTACCTAATTAACAATGCAAATATTTAAGCAAACCTGTCTGATAGTCCGAAATTCATCTTCCAAATTGTGCTTCCAAACATCCTTGATTCCACATTCTTCATTTGATGGAATGCCGACACCACCCACAGTGCTTGCAGAAGGCATACTCTGTAAATAAACCAGGAAAAGGCCATTAGCCACAACACACAGATTCAAAATATAATTGATAGTTTTGAAACACTGAAATTTACCAAGCGTTTCACTTTCACGGGACATATTTTCATATAGATGTTCGCAGAATTGGAAACATTTTTTTTATAATACATATTTCTCAACTGTTTTGCAAAACAAGTTTGCTTCCGACTGTGTGCTAAATTATGACTGAATGTTTTCTTTGAGTTGCAATTTAAATATGATGCAACATGGCAATAAAGCCCCCAAGGGTGTCAAATATCACTACTCAGCAATATAAATAAGGCAACTAGAACATGTTATCTGATTGTGACATCTGATAATAAACACAAATGCTGTACAATCATGCTTACATAGATAGGTTCACCAAAACAATTAAAATAAAATAAATATAATGTATGCATATTGTATGAACCTCTTAGGATATTAAGGATAGTTGTATAACATAATTGAAAGTAAATGAATAAACCTTAAACCATTCTTAAAATACAATCTACTGTAAGCAAAATATTTTAGAAAAGATATATTTTTAATTTCGTTATCAAAAAATACCACAGTACAGGCATTACAAAATAAATTATTAGACATAATAAAATACTGAAGAAAAAAATCAATTTAAATTGTTATGAAAAAATGTAAGTAAAGTAAAAGAAGACTGTTTTGATCTCAGGATAGGCAATTTTGCACATTGCCTAGAATATTGCAGTCTGATTTTTTGATGGCAAAAGTATTGGGCTAAAAAATAATAAAATACCTTCACTTGTAACTGCATTATCAAAATTGGATGATATGGAAATATTCACAGTGAACATGAATTTCAGTAATAATGGACTAATCTATCTCACTTTTCTACTGTCTGACAACACTTGACAATGTTAGCTAGATAATTCTTAAATTTGAAAAGTATATGAAAAACCGGACACACAGCAAACAGCTTAGAATGAATAGCAACTAGAACTGAACTCTAAGAGAGAAGAAACTAAAATGAGGTCTGGCATACTTTCGGCAAACATATACATAATTAAACCCTTGATTGATCATTAATTGAATATGTAATTAGATTTACTTTCAAATGTCAGCTTTCTAAAATGGATGGAATCAATATAAATCAGGAAATTGATATACCTATTAACTGCAGGTATATTTTCAACTTAAATAAAGCAATACATTCAAATAGATAAATATGTATATTGAATTTTGTTACATTGATTGGAATTCCTCTGGATTTCAAAGAATATAAGATGCATATATGAGCATATTTCATTTTTAGGATGTTCACTGTCAATACTTGGTGGAAAGGCATTATATTAATAAAAACACAATATTCCTTTGTACTTTAATAGGTCAGGACCGGTTTCGCTCATTGCAAGCATTATCAACATTGTCAGTTGACAATGCTCGCAATGAGCGAAACCAGTCCTGACCTATTAAATAAAGTGGAATAAAGTACAAAGGAATTTTGTGTTTTTATTAATGAACATATTTCACCAAGAAAATGTTTAACTAATTATAATTCTTTAATTTATTTGGATTGAGTAACATAAATTCAAATTAAAGTTCAACAATGTTTCATACAATAATGATGCTGCCCCTTTCTTCATAAGCATATTCCATGTGTCAGCTTCTAACCTAGTTATAAGAGTTCTACTCAGGAGTAGGTCTCGGCAAGGTCAATATCAAATACTATAATGATAGAAATTAATTACATAGATCATGACCATTGGCAGTTAGCAGGAATACGAAATTAAAATTTAATCATTTTAAAATTTACCTCCAAGTTTTTAATTATAAAATAAAAAAAACTATGAAATTTAAGTTATTTTGTTTTAGTTATTAAGCCGAACATCATCAACATAAGGAACTATAATGTCATATTATGTAAATCTATTGATAAACATTCTTGTGTATTGACAAAATGTAATAATGAAGTCAAATATTTAGATAATAATTTGATATAAATTGTCATTGAATGACTTTGTGTTTAAACACAAGGCTAAAGAGAGTAGGTGAAATAATTCATTTATTCTAAGCTATCTATTTAGTCTCTTACATGAGTGGGTAAAAGTATAAAATTTGACAGAAGGAAGATAGGATAAGAACTTAAGAACTTTAAGGTTAGAATTATGTTGTATGCCATGTACTTTCACTTCTTTGGTTTATTAAAATATTGCTTTAAGAAAAAAATCATTAGTAAATAAATCTCATTTGTGGGTGGACTATTGGTTTTATTTACAAACAAACTGTATAAATATAGGATGAGATGACAATAGTTTGACAACGGCAACTGACCTGTCTTACTGGTTCGAAGTGGATGGGATCTTGGCCTTCCACAAGAGCTGCACTCCACTTTCCGCTGGGGGATCCAGCCAGTGAGCCCCTCAGCCCCCCGAGTTCCGACACTTTGTCGATATTTCCTTGCAATATCGCGTGCTCGGCGATGTCGAATTCAGATTTAATCTTCATTGGTTATGTTGCAAAACTGAAACGTTCAATCAGTCAATTCACACGACAGGTCGATTTAGAGAAGACGGGTGACTTACGCACATTATTGTTTATTTTAAGCTCGGTTTACGAAATCCCTTCGCTGCGGAGCTTATAAATAATTCCAGACTCACGATTTCTCAATACATCAGGATGATTTGCGAGGGAAAGATCTACTTGTATGAAATTAATATGATAAATCTATAAGAGACAGCAACTGTAACGAATTTAGAAGATAAGTATACTAACTCATGTTTTATAGAGGGCCGACATCGAATTGATCAGTGTTTATGCACACGCAAGATACACAACATAAACAAGCTGTCTGAATTTCATCGCCATTTTGTTACATGACGTTCGTCGCGTCCGCGCGTTGCCGCAGTGCGATAACGGAAGCGATATTAGCGGTATCTATTATTATTTTATAAAATTATTATGGAATTTTGTTAAATTGTTTTGTAAGATAAATAGCGGCACGCTTGAAAAATATTTTTTAGTAAACTTATAAATTTAATTTAATACAAAACTGACACTAACAAAGTCAAATAAAACCAACACAATCTGACATACAGTAAATTGACTATTTTTCGGTAAATTTGAAAAGCTCAAAAATAAAACACTCCCATGAACTTATCTAATGTATTCCACTTTTATTTTATTTGATCAGAACCAGTTTCGCACATGACGAGCATTATCAACAGATGAAGATGACATGATTAAATTATATTGCTCACCATAAGCGAAACCGGTATCGATTATATAAAATAAAAGTGGAATAAGTAGGTACAAACGAATGTTTTTATTTTATAATGACTTTCCACTACTAAATAATATTGATAGCGAACATCTTACAAACGATACATTATCGTTGAAATGTCACATGGTTTTATTGATACCTACATATTTCGATCATTCATCTAAATATTTACCGACATTTAAGTCTTTGTTAATGAAAATTCATATTAATAATATTTATGACTGTATTTTTCATTAGTACATGACAAAATTTTAGACGCCTGTACTTAAATAATATTATTTATTTGCGATAACTTAGATAAAAATGTTAACTTTGGTGTGTTGTGTATTTAAAAAATAATGCTTCAATATAAACATGGTCATGATATATTATATCGAATAATAAAAAAATAAATAACTAATTTCCATGTATTTTTTCATTGAATTCATTTATTTAAATATACATTCATTTTTACTCAGTCAATATTTGTCCATTATAGCTCTGATAAACCGACACAAAAAAATGGTCAGGCCCGTCTGATAATGGCCGAGAGGCGGCTGATTGCAGTATGTTTTTGGATTACAGCATCACTACCCTAAATGATTAAAATATTAATTTATCTCTCGACTAGTTCAACGCCCCCTGCGGGTATTTTACATACATATTAAGAAGTTAATGGTCACCGTGTCTACACCCTGGACAGCAGGGACGTTCCGTGGGCATAGGCGAGTAGGCAGTTGCCTAGGGGCGGCAAGTCCAAGAGAGCGGCAAATAGTCACAAAACTGTCGAAAAATATCTTTTGAATGGTAATAATATTATGACCGATGGGTAAAAAAATACTTATCTTTAAAGCGATAATCTTATTTGAATATGACTTTTACCGATGGCAATAGTAAAGGCGCTATTTTAAACTATGCCTAGGGACGTCTCTGATGGGCAGTGACGTTCCTAGGCCATGTGCCGCCTCTAGCTAGACAAACAGCGCCCTTACTATATTTCGAGCTAAAAAAATGAAATTACATTAAAGTATAAGTCAATTTTTCATTATTTCAGAATAATGATTCAAAGAAATCATACAGAAATTTAAATCATCTACTTATCTCTATTCTACATACTCAAACATTTTATACCCATTGGTCATAATCTTATTACCATTGAGAAGGTATGTTTCAGCATTTTTTATGAAAGTTATTGAGGCATATTAATTATTCCAAGCTAAATTCGTGTGTCAAAAATATTTAGTAACATAAAAAAAATATTCTGTGATCAGTTGCCGCTCCCTAAGACTTGCCGCCACTAGGCAACTGCCTACTCGCCTATGCTCTCGAGACGTCCCTGACTATGGAGTGTAACAATTATTAAAGAGCATATTCGCTAGAGACTAAAGATGTACATATATATAAGGACTGTTTTTGGCTTCTGGGAAAGTTAAGGTAGGTGATGAATAGGTTGTTCTTTATTCAATAGAAATAAAATTTGGATTTATGATTTTAATTCAGAACTTATTATAACAAAAGCTTCATTTACTCGCTGTCTAGACATACTAATTAACACTTTGAGGTTACGTTCGTTAGTTTAAGCTGTAGAATTGTCCCTAAATTTAATAATGCAAGTGGGAGATAGGTTAACCTCGTAAAAGTGACTAACTTTATACAGGTCGTAGATTTTATCTATTATGTGTTGCACATGCCATTCAATTTATAGGAGTACTGAAATTTTATAGTGTGTTATACTGAAATGTATAATTCTTATCGTTTGGATATCATATATACGTTCCTTTTATTTTCGAAAAATAGGACTACCGTTATAAGAAAACATAAAAGAACTATGCGCGGGACAAACTTTAGAATTCATATATTTTTTTTTATTTTCAAATGATTGTTAAAACTCAAAGAATTTTCTTTATACTTACAACAGGATTTTAATATGTGTCACATTACTAATAGACTGGGAAATAGTCTGTTTTTCAAATTAAACTTTGAATTATTATAAACCTCCCAACAACATTAAATGTAATGTATGATTGGTATGTAATAGTAGTTAAAATATTGTTTTTTTTCAATAATTTATACACTCGGTAAAGCCTTAAATAGGCGAAATTGTGGAAAAGGAATGATCCACGATCTAAAAAGGCTTTTTTATTCAAATGTACGTGAATTAATATACGATACCTGTGCTTACTGAAAAAGTTTTCTGGTGGTATTATTTTATGATCTATTGCTTGAAAGCGTCGTTATGTATTTAAAATGTGGAGATTATTCCACACCCTATTTGCACATTACTGACCCAAACCAATTATACTAACACCGGATTCTAGCCAACAACTCCGATCCTTCGTGAAACCCGAAACCTTGAAATTAACTAGGTAGTCCTTTGGGCCTAAAATTAAACAGAAGTTTCTTAGCCCGACCAAAGGCTGCCAAACGTCTGAATTTTGGTGGAAATGTTGCAAATTGAAAATTGTTTTCGAAGCTATTGAATTGAAAAAGAAATCATTTAATTTTGTACTAGTGATTTATTCAATGAATATTATATTTGAAAATATTTCGGTCAAAGAAAAAACATCATCGAACTATTAAATATAGTCTAAAACATTTATGCCAACTGTTATGAAGTGTAGGCTATTATTTTAGGTAAGTAATGAGAATGCTACGTTGTATTATATTACGTTTGTCAATTTCTCATTCAATTGCAGTATTATATTGTTTTTATTTCTAATTCGAAAATCTGACAACCCTAATCCGTTGCTTGTTCTTCTTGCCGCTAGGCGTCTCTCCTGTGAATCATGTGGTACAAAAATACTTTCCTAGAATAAAATGCCCTTTCATCGTCATATTATATTGAGGCATATTAATCGCTTTGTTGTATCAATATTTCGATATTATAAATGCAGGATATGTTATTATCGTCGTTAGAAAATGTGTTACTCAAAAACCGCTACTACACAAGATAGACAAAGATAATTTTGCAACTAATATACTTCAAATATAACGGAAGTCAGTGTCAGCTAGGTTATTTGGCGCCCTAGGCAACGGTTATTGGCGCGACCCTTTTTTTAACAAATCGTCCTATTTTTTTTCAAAATAATGACAAAAAAAACAATTCGGGATCTTTATAAAATCCATGTCTGCTCCCAGTGTGGAGCATATAGCCTTCTTATGGAGGTATCCCAACAGAAGTTTTCTAGATGAAATTTTTGTTAATTCCCTCAACCTCTCTTTTTTGAATCATATACCAGTGGCGGTTCTAGGTACTGGGCTAGGTGGGCTAAGCCCGACCTGCTTTTTTCACCCAAAACTTTAGATGGCTGAATAAAAATGAACAGCAATTCGGCCGCTGAACAAAATAAATACATTTATAAGCGTAACTAACCTTTCCCAAATGAATACAATATCTTTGTTTTAATTTTCCTCTGTCAATATAAGACAATGTTACGTCTACCTACCATCATATTCTCGATTGTGTTTAGTATTACAATTTTAAACTGAGCCGGCTCAATAACCATATAAATACTACACAGGGAATAGGCAACGTCACTCTGGCAACACCACTCACTGGCTATTAGATGTTTAGTCCGTATACAAAGACAATATTACTTTACACTGGGGCGCAATCAAGCACGATTAGATTTTTTTTGTATTTGTATGTACGGAAACGTCATCAAACACAAAGGATTGTGTTTCAATCTGTCAAGCTTCTGTTGATCGTTGGGGGTTAAACACAATCTGCCCATTACGCATACTTATGCATTGAAACACAAAACCAATATCGTTGTATTTTATGAAAGTGACAGGTATTGACTTTCAGTGTGACAGTTCTGTATTGCTTTTAGTAGGTACTTGTTAGTTCACTTTGAAAGAGACGAATTTAAGGATTCCGTGTTATTATTCTATTATTTCTTAGTTACATTAGCATTGATTTTATTATATAATAATTTATGCATTGCAGTAGTATCGTAGTATTTGTTAATTTGCTTGTAGATTAATGTATAAGGTGAAGTAGAAATATGCTTTTCTCTAGCCCACCCAAGATTTTAGGTCAGGAACCGCCACTGTCATATACATATAATACGATACATAATTATTATACAACGAACAAAAACAACATCAAAAAACAAAATGTACTATTATATATTATTAATATTAGCGTATATGAAAATAGTTTTTATACTCCATTTGTGCGCCACCTAAAGGTTTGCGCCCTAGGCGGTTGCCCATTTCACCTGTATGGTGGCGCTGGCCTTGACGGAAGTCACAGAGTTACAATTAGGCTAGTGAATATAAATCATTACAGTCAATACTCGCTCGCCAATTGACAATTTTCAAAATTCTGAGGCTATAAGAGTATAATTTACATAATTTAATATCATTATTATTTTTTAATGATTTAAATCACGGTTTCTCGACTGGGAGCCACAGAGAAAAAATAATTGTAAGGGAGCCACAGCACAGTTTTGGAAGGCCACGGGAAAACCATGGAAAGAGTTAAAAACATCCTAGGTAAAATTTTGAAATTTGCCAGCGAGCAAACTGTTCAAAGAATCCCCGAGTCTCGAAAAATCTATTTGTACACGGGTATGGGGCCAAATACGGAGACTTAAAAGAAGTCAATTTATTTGCATTACGAATAAGTATTAAAAGTCATTACAAATATTTTTTCGATTAATGTGAAGATATAATTTTTTTTAGTTTCAACGACGATGTGTTCATAAATGCTCTATCTTTATGATGTCGTTCATTATCATGCACCCACCGTGTTATTACTTTTAACATGGTCTGTTCATTGGTCAGATACATAAATACCTATATATACAGATGTTTACATTGCATGATCTTCACTGGTAAATATTAGTGGTAGCAGACAAACCGTTTATTTTCTCTCATGTTAGTTATTTTCTGTCTGGTAAAAACAATACCCAAGGGTACATATACCCACTTAACCCTTTCACTATAGTGAATAAAAGTTTTTGTGTAATTTACTTTGTTTTTGATTCGAATAAAATTGTAAGGCAAACCAAGTAATCGATTCTGGATACATATATACATATTAAAGAATATTTAATGATGTTTAATACCCAACGAATTTTTTGACAATCAAATTAATGTACTGCTGCGTATTATCTTTATTATGTGTTCTAAAATTCGAATGAAATTCCTTTTTTGAATGATTCCATAATATTTGTGATACATCAGTACCGGTTTTGATCATCGCGATGATTGTTATCTAGTGAAATATAAAACAATACAAAATTATTTATAAGAAAATAAGTAAATATAATAAAAAAGTGTAACAAAAATTTTGAAAAGAATTCATAAATCAGTCTTTTATCAGATAACAATGCTCGCGATACGCGAAACCGGTCCTGATTATAATAAAAAAAATGCGGACTAATAACAATATTTGTTTTATTATTTAATATAATAAAACAAATATTGTTATTAGCCGCTTGTGTGGTCGAGTGGTCAACATCTTTGGCTACCGCTACGGAGGGCACGGGTTCGAATCCCAGTACGGGCAGTTTAGTAAATTGATTTTTCAATCGATTTATGAATTTCTGTTCAAAGGCATGGATGTATGTGATGTCTTGAATTCCCCCCTCCCATCCATCCTATCCTATAAACGGGGCGTAGCGAGAGCGATTAGCTAACCACTAGTCCTGTCCTAGCCCTTTCCTTATATTCTTACTCTCTTTGGAAAAAGAGAGGTTGAGCAACTGAGTAACAACAGTAGCGGTTCCTGACCTGAAATCTTGGGTGGGCTAGAGAAAAGCATATTTCCACTTCACTTTATACATTAATCTACAAGCAAATTAACAAATATTACGACACTACTGCAATGCATAAATTTTTATATAATAAAATCAATGCTAATGTAACTAAGAAATAATAGAATAATAACACGGAATCCTTAAATTCGTCTCTTTCAAAGTGAAATAACAAGTATCTACTAAAAGCAGTATAGAACTGTCACTTGCTGTCACTGAAAGTCAATACAACGATATTGGTTTTGTGTTTCAATGCATAAGTATGCGTAATGGGCAGATTGTTTTTAGCCCCCATCGATCAACAGAAGCTTGACAGATTGAAACACTATCCTTTGTGTTTGATGACGTTTCCGTACATACAAATACAAACAAAATCTAATCGTGCTTGATTGCGCCCCAGTGTAAAGAAATATTGCATGATATTGTCTGTGGTTACGGGCATGAAGGATTTAGCCCCTGAGTGGTGTTGCCAGTGACGTAACGTTCCTGTTCCCTGTGAAGTATTTATAGGGTTATTGTTTTTTTATGCCGGCTCAGTTTAAAATTGTAATACAAAACACAATCGAGAATATGATTGTAGGTAGACGTAACATTGTCTTATATTGACAGAGGAAAATTAAAACAAAGATATTATATTCATTTGGGAAAGGTAAGTTACGCTTATAAATGTATTTATTTTGTTCAGCGGCCGAATTGCTGTTGATTTTTATTCAGCCATCTAATGTTTTGGGTGAAAAATGCAGGTCGGGCTTAGCCCACCTAGCCCAGTACCTAGAACCGCCACTGAGTAACAAGCAGTTCTCGTAGAAACATTTCTGTTGAGATAAACTCCATTAGGAGTCCATATGCTCCGTATTGGGAACGGACATGGTAAAAAAAAAAAATATAATGCACTTACAATAAAAACTGTCAGTGAACACCTTGATAGTGAAATTTCATATTTTAAAATGAGGTAAAACGGAAAGAGAACACATTTTTTGGTGCGTAACTTTAAAATCAGTTTGCCACTGGTTGCTGTTGAGCAGGGTTTCCCAAACATTTCTTGCAATGGAACACTTCACAAATCCGGAAATTTCAACGGAACACTTGGCTTATTCTTTGGTTTGTTGTGGAACACCAGTGTTCCACGGAACATAGTTTGGGAAACCCTGCTGTTGAGTAACACGTCGTGGTTGATATCGTTGTTAACCTCCATTAGTACTTTTTCTGTTGTAACTTTTTTGGGGCGTCTTGAAACTTAAAAAGTACTTTAGATGTTATATAAGTTCAAAAGTGGTGATAAGTAATTGAAGAACAAGCCAAAATCAGGAAGACCTCTCAAAATCGACGATGACTCCATGAATTCATTTTTGGAATCTGATCCTGGTAAAAAAATCTAGGAATAGTCACAAGAACTTAGTTGTCCTCCGACAACAGTGTAAGATCATTTGAAAACCATTGGGAAAAAAATGAACTAGGAATTTGGGTGCCGTACGAATTTTCTCCAACGACCTTGGAGCAACGCAAAACAATCTGTTCTTCTTTATTGTCCAGACACGAAACGGGTCCTTGTCTAAAAGAATTATTACTGGGATGATAAATGAATCCTTAAAAATAATTCTAGGGGAAAAAAAACAATGGTTGTTATCGAAACAGGTACCTGTGCTCACTTCTCGGACAAATTTGACATTAAAAAGGTGCTTTTATGTGTTTGGTGGGATGTTGTAGAAATAATTCACTACGAATTCATAAAATCTGATCAAACAGTTACTGCTGAGATGTATTGTGCCCAATTGGATAGAAAGATTTATGCTTTATAGAAAGATTAAGCTGCTTAATAAACGATCAGCTTAAGTAACTAGAAAATGAAAAAATTACACCACGGTTTCGCAAGACCACACGCAGCTATAATTACTCAAGAAAAAATAAGAGAGCTGGATTTGGAACTTCTACGACACCCACTCACTATATTTACCTGACATTGTACATTTAAATATTGAACAGTTAAAAAATCACCTGGATTTATATTTTAATAGTAAACCGCCAGAATTTTACGAAGGAGGTATTAAAAAACTGCCTATTTTGTGGAGGAAGATCATAGATAATGTCAGAAACTATTTAACGGCATATTTTTTTAAAAATACTTTTGTATTGCATTAAAACAAATGTTTTAATATCAGTGCTTTCGTGAACACCATATTATTATTATTATCTTTTTGAACACTAAAATAATATGAACGTATAAAATAATACGTATGAACAATTTTTACAGTTATTTAAGTCATGAAAATATCGGAAATGGATTCACATAAAAACGGAACGTATACTTAGTATGAAAAATTTAAGACTGAATCGAATTTCTGAAGGCAGATGGCGTGATCCAGTTAAAGCAAAATTTGACCGAAAGTGAGATTAATATAATAATAAATTTTACTCACGCGCTTCAAAATAGTCCTGATTTCCATAATAATAAGCCGCGGCATTACAAAAAATATGTCCTTTTCAATGGTTCGAGAAAATCCATAGATTGCTCATCGATCTTTATCACTAATTCATCTAATTCAATATTTTATTATGAGAGTTTATTTACAGTTTACACTGATACAAAGTACACGCATATAATATTAAAGAAAAATGGGCAGCTTAAAATAATATGATGATATATGTACATGAATTAAAATAAATGTTGTATATCATAAGGTAAGATAGATATCAGAATCCTGTTTAATTTGCGTTGAACCTATGATTCAAAGGGTTGGAAATAATAGAGTCAAAGATCCCCGTAAAAGGGGATTTTTGCGGTCCCTATTGACTCATAAATGGACCCAAACAAGCATTCCATGATGGTATTAGTTGATTTCGATGTCCTTTAAGCTTATCTGTGATCCGATTGATATGCGGCTTATTCAGACTTAAGAAAAGCCTATAGACCCATTACAAATATTTTGTTGTTTGTTAAGCTCAACTATAAAATAAATTTAGATAGGTATTTCTTTATATTTTAAACCTTGGTTGAAATCATAAATATATTGTACACTCCTAATAATTCAATTTAACATACTCCATAGATAACAAATTTTTCACACGTTGTCATTTCTGAAGATGTTTTAAATGATAATGGGTCTTAAGTCAGTTATCAACATAATTTTAAGTAAGAAAAGGGGTAAAAGTTAGCTTATTGCTAATCGCAAAAGTGTTTTCAGGATAATATAGATATTGGATGGAAAGGTATAACTACTCTTATTAAATCTTCTTATTTGACCATATTCACATTTAGAATATATATTTTATAAGTCAGTTCAAGTTCATCCGTGCACTTGAACACCTGAAGATGCCGAAAGGCAAAACCCGGGTCGTTAGTGACAAAATCTGTGAAAATGTACATAATTTGAACGATTCAAATTTAGAAAATATATGTATTCTGAAACACTAGACGTACATCACTACATTATTAAATTTAATTACAATGCTTATTTATATATTATAAATATAAGGTAATATGAGAATATTGATTTTATTTACTTAACAAGCGGCTCGCTGCTTGAGACGAATTTAACAAGTGGCTCGCTCGAGCCCTTACAAATATGATATATTGATGTTTGTAAAAAGATTGAAATTATGCCACGCACTTGTTAGATAGGCCTGCTCAGTTTTTGAATTTTCCGTGCAGCTCACCCCTCGTCTTAGAGCTGTGTCTGTCAAACTCTTTTACTTCATAGCACACTGGTGAATAGGATTTGTTTCGAGACACACCAAATAAAGGTGTTTTAAATAAAAATGTTCATTTAAAAAAATAAATGTGTCACGGGGATCACTATTTACGAACGTGACTATTTATTTGAATATAAATTTATTTAAAATTAAAGAAAATTTAAATGAAAAGGCAATATTTAAAATGAACATTATTTAGGCTTCTTTTTCCGCGGCACACCTGAGACTACTTGCGGCACACAGTTTGGCAGACACTGTTCTTAGAGGGAACGTTGCTGACAAGCATTATCAAAATAAAAAATAAATTAAGGCGTATGCAATGTTAGGTTAGGCAAGAATGACAAGACGTTGAAACTTTGAAGTCATGTTAAAAGTCAGATGACAGTAAAACACAACAAATGCGTGATTGCGCGCGCGTGGAGTGAAAAGTTTACCAATAAACATTATGAATGAGTACATGCGTGATTATTTTTTAGCGTGTGAAAAAAATTTAATACGTTTGTGTAAGTTAAAGGATTCATTTGTTTTTTAGTGTATACTTTAGCTGTCAAAATAGACAATGTAATGATTGACTAAGGGCATTCTTAATATTGAATCAATTTCAGCTTACAATGTAATACGAGAGAAATTGGTTTTACCTTCAGAATAATCATAATTTACTCATGCACTGATTATATTTGTTTTGTTATTATTTTGATATTTAAATTATTGTGCTACAAACAGCATAGACGATATTTCCCCCATTCAATGTCGTTCTCGAGCGTAAATAATAAAATTGTAAGCATTCACAAGAAAATACTGCAAATCTCATTTTCGCTGCAAGCTAAATCAAACAAACAAACAAACGAGAGTACTATATGTGCAATGTCAACATCACAGCAGCAATTTCAAATCATAATGAGTTCCTATTCTTGAGAATGACGTGGCGACTTCCTGTACTGTCTTCAGGAATCGGAGATCTTCAAAATACATCATTTGGCGTTGTTCCAATGCATCTTCTCAGTGCGACAATTGATTATATTCATTCAGTAAAATAAACTATGACAGAAGACTGAAGAGTAAGAACGTAATAGAAATGTGACAAAGCATTTAGAATTTTTTGTTATCTCCTTTTCATGCTACATTTAATTAGGAATTAATTTTATTTAAGTGGCGGTGGTCGACAAACTTGAGCCTAATATCTTATTGATAGGATGTAAAAATAGGTACATAATTATTATTTTTACTTTAAGATTTCGACATGATTAAGCGAGTGTATACAATATGCCGTAGAGATTTTTTAACAATATATTTGAATAATTTTATTGACAGATAATCATGTATTAAATATTTTTTTATTTTTAAATACTAGTTATATCAAAATGTTATAGTCACTTGATACTTCTTACTCGTCAAACTAAACCGGCCAAAGGCTTTGTATAAGTTTTTGAATAAAAAAAATAAATATACATCTTTCAGAATGTGTCATCCACATTGTGGGAAAAAAAACTTTACGACGCGAAAGTCGTATATAGAGTAATTTACGTCGTTTTTGAAAATCTATCGTCTGGGAATACACCCATATCATTAGAAATGTTAATGAAATAAATGTAGTAAAGAAAAAACTTTTTAAATTAAAAGTTTTATCAAAATTAAAAACGGTGAACTTAATTGGTTTTAAAATATTTTTTATCGAGTCTACCGAGTTTTATTTATGTGCTTAGGGGTTTCATGAGTAATCTACTTGTCATAATAGGTATCTTAACCGTAAACTTTTAAAGACTTTTTTAAAATACTCTCATTACGAGATACGTGTTAAGCTTCTCGAAAAAAATACAGGTGTGTGTCTGTCTGGCATGAAAATGTGGTAAATAGATTTTTGTTCGAAACTTTTTGTAAAAGTATAAGTTTAAGTATTATTTTGACTTGTTAAAGATATTATTACATTATATAATAGATTTATGTTTTATACGGCTGTTATACTAAGATATTTTGGACAATTGTAAGTTTGTATAGATCCATTAATTATACATCGAACCTTATTTTTATAATTGAAATAACATATATTTTCGACGAAGTGGATATTATTTGATTGTAATTATTTGCTGGGCTGTTCTCTATGCGAACTCACATAAAAACAAAAGAACGATTAGTGTGAGGTTTAGGTTTATAATTTCAGGGTAGATTTGGGGTATCACAACGGCCTGTGAGTGCTACGGGTCGTCGATTGAAGTACCGCATGGAATAAATGTGATTGATTGAGACAGCCAAAGTTCACTCCAACCTGAAGCTAGAGAGATGTTAGAGATGAAGAAATCTGTTACCCCTGGTTTGCAGCATGTAGTTGATCAAGTGTTTTCTTTTTTAATATCCCTTTTCTAGACTTCAAGTACGGTTAAAACTGTTTATGTCGTTGGTATTGATTCCTGTCCCTGCATAGTTAATCTATTGGAAATTAATGGTGAGGGGTATTTTACAGTTGAACGCGTTAATAGAAGGTTACCAATTAAAATTCAAGAGAGTGAAACAGCCTGTCTTATAAGTAAAATGTTTTTTAGATTTTACCAAAACATTTTATTGATTTCTAATATCCCGATCATAATCTAGAATAATTGGGCAAATGGTATAAGATAATAATACTTTATTTGTATTAATACATATTATAATGACTTTTCACCAAAGATAGTTAGTTAACGAATTAAGATTTTCAATAATTTAATTTATTTAGTGTAATTAGATAACGGAGGGTCGCCGGTAAAGATGTAATACAAACAATTAAATCATTAATCACCCGGGCCTATTTTTTTAAAATGTGTAAATTTAAAATTAATTTGTGAGATTAAAAGCACATCCTTTTTAAATCAGATAAAATTACCTTAAAAAGGTTAAAAATACACTCAATAAATATGATCTAATGTTGATGTTATGTATACATAATATTTAACTCTATTCTATGTTAGTTCTCTATGACATACTTGTAACGGACTAAACCGATATCCAATTCCTTCTCTCCAAATCTCACTCAGTTCAAATTGAGAGTTAAAATCGAAAGGTCAGCTCAGTAGAAACTCCTCAATACTCATATCGATATTTTTTTGATTTAATAAGATTTAAGAGATTTATTATAAAATGTATAAATTATTATTATGGAATAAAGTTCAAACAACATTTAAATAATAATTAAGTGTTTTAGTACAAATATATCCATAACATTGATATTAAAATTTATTCGTAAATACTTGTCATCCGAATACATCAGATGAAAATTTTATTTTCGCGATACACAATAAATTACTCTCTCAGTAATCTAGATTTAGAATGAAAAAAAATATGCCGGTGACAGTTGGCAGTGCGAAGCGTCACTGCAACGACGTCGCGACGCTTCTATTCAGTCCACCGCGGGCTGGCGCCGTCGACAGACGTCAGTTTTTCGCATCGGATAATTTTCCAATTCGGATTTTCCAACACTTCGAATTCACACACTTTTCAACTATCACCAGGTGAATTTCGTCACCGTCGATTTAGTTCCATGTATGTTAATTTTCCTTCTAGACTTATCGAAAATTTTCGCTTGGGTAGTAATTATTTTAAGTTTGTAGAATTTGAAATCTGCTGGGGTTTATATAATTTAAAGTTCGATGTTGTGTTAATAAGTTGGTCAAGTGGAAGTTTTTCAGCAAAGTGCATTTAAAGGTAAGCATTAAATAATTTTGTTATCGTTAAACTATTTAATTAGCCAGTTAATGGAGATACAATTTTGTAAAGAAAACTTTTTCGAAAAACTCATACTTGAAAAATTGTAAATTTTGAAAAGTATATTTACGTACGTTTATATATATATTAAAAATTACTATAAAATATAATATAAACTGCATTTTAAGGTGTATACAAAAAAAAAAAAAACATATTTTATATTTTGATGACGCTGCAATCTGCAATGTATTTGATAATATTTCATATAAATGAATTAAAGAGCAAACCATATATTTATAAAACTAATATGATGATATGATTGTTATTAAAACTTCAATTAAAAAAATGTCTACAATTATTTGCAAATACAAAACCTTTATTTTGATTATTCAAATATGTATTTCATTCGTATTCTATTGTACAATAAATAAATCTCTTTCATCATTATTTCAAATATTTTGAATTCATATATCGTCCAAATAATATTCAAAATTTTATTTAATGTTAATGTAAATTTTCATTAATAAAGTGATTAAAATAATATGTTGTTTGATAAGCAAATAAAATATATGTTTTTTCAGTCGCTTTTTAAATATCATTTTTCAAGTTATTGTTTTTATTTGTTTTCATTGAAATTTTCTACTGACTTACTCTTACTAGAGCACTATATTTTTAATATTTTTTTATTTTGCAATCGAAGAAAAAATAATAATGTTGATCAGTAAAAAAATATTCGTTGCCAAATAAATTATGACAGCAATTTATTTCTTTAGTATGATTTTATTTTGTGCAATAATTCAGTTGTGAAATGAAACCAAAACATGTACATATTTTGTTGTAGTGATAATTTTATAACGCAAGTTTGGTTTTAAATTTACTTCAGTTATTCATTATTTTAATTTATATAAATTCCGAACTACAAATTTCACATTACTTCACATTTTATAAGAAATATTTAATTGTGGCTACATTTTGTTAACAAACATATGTAAAAGCTAATCACACTTTTGGCATATCAAGCTATTTGTACCAGGCTTGTATTCTTTTTGAATTAAAATACAGGTCCTCTCTTTATAACGCGGTTTCTTATAGCACGACTGACACATCATTAATTCGGTAATACAGGCCATTTCATTTCGATTCTCACCCTGCAAGAATATTTTTTATATATTTTTTGGTATATTTACTCCCAATGTGTACCAAATGGAATGAAACCTATCTCAACAGAGGTTTTCGATGATTACTGATTTTTATTAGTTGACTAATCTTTCTTTTTGAAGACATTAGAGAAAGAAAAGGACATTACAGAACATCGAAAATTGTCCATAACAAATCCATAAATCAATTTGTAATCATTTGGTGTAATGGGATTCGGGTATTTGAGCACTGTGACCGTAGCCAACGACGTTGATCACTCGACCACGGAACAAAGTAGACCTAATTATATTTATTTATTATTTATATTTAACTTTATTTAATACATCAATTCATCCTTAAATTTCAGTATAAAGATTCTTTTGTTAAATCAAAGTTCATATTGATTCGAATAATGAACAATCTTTTTAAATTACTGCCAAAAAATTGTGACGCCAAAAAATATGGAATAACTGTGTCATTATTTTTTTTAATATACTTTGCGATTTGCAACAAAAAAACTACAACACTTTTATTTCATTTCGCTTCATATAATATGGTTTACAGAAACAGTTAACAGAACAAAAGTGACGGCTTCTAAAATATGCCAACGGTTAATGCTTGAAATTTCTAAAAACAAACACTTTTTTCAAAATATATATAGTAAATTTTAAAATGATACTGTGTCCCTACGCCTTTTTTATATGGAAAGAAGTTGCTGAGCAAAATGATAGTATATTTAACGATTGTATAATACTTACACCATTTGATATAAAATATTGAGCTTAAAATTTATGTTTTAGTGCAAAGATATTGTAGGTCTATTTTTCGTCGACATTTAGTTAACATACACGCAATGTTTGTTTGTATTATATTATTGTACGTTCAAAAGATTCTGGAGAAGTTATTGTATCATTCAAATACACATATAATATAATAGACATATCACCCATAGTTATCACGCAAAAAAGTTTTTCAAATTCAATGTACTCAAAAAACATGTAAAACTGGACAAAAAATATATTTAAATTCAATTATCGATATCATAATTATTGACATATATTTTACAGACCATGTACTCAAATTGAATATTCATACATATGGTATTTGAATTAATACACAAATATTAATGTTTAGACGTGTAATTATGAAACATCAATGAATGTCAATTAATGTTAGCGCTTTCAATACTGTTGATGTTTGTTCCAATCAATAATGGATACAGTACAATTTTAATTAAGTAGTTAATTTGACATTCATTGACAGGATGTAAATTAGAGCCATTTAGATTTGCAAATAATTGATGTTGCCGATTCCGTTGCTCTGTCGTCGAATGGGGAACAAAGCTTACAAATTATAGCACATCCACACTGCCACTACAACATAATCAAACAATATTGTAATGATGAATTGGTAATATTTATCGATCAAAACGCTAAACAGAAAATGTACACAAAATGGTCCCGCGATAGTTTGACTTCTTTCACGTTAAAAGTATTAACTGACAATTATTCTATTATATTATACAACAATTAACACACAATTTGAAAATCTGCAGTGATGATTTCTTAAAGGAAATGAACAAAATTAACTTAAAGTGATTAAATGACAAACCTAATTTAAAGAAGAATAAAAAGTAAGTTTTAGTTGTGCATTGATGTGTTATTAATTTTACCAAACTAATTCAATAAATTATCGTGATATAGTCTTTTGTCTTTCAGATAAGTTTCAATATACTTAAATCAAAAGAAAATAATAATCGACAATTTATAATGTGATCATTTTGGATACATGTATGCACACAATGATCCCTTTGTAATAATGTATAGTAAATGATATTATAATTGCTAAGGAAATTTTATTCAAAGAAATAAAGTCTGAGCACACCGATATGCAACACTGAAATCTTAAGGTTAGTTATTGGTTACGGTAAACAAAATAACAAAGTATTTAGTTCTAATTTGCTATTTTTATCGTATTACAATGGAGTTCTACCAAGTTAACGCCAATTTAATCAATAAGGCAGTATTGTTGATTGAGATTTACTACGAAAACAACATGGGATAATTTGAGTCTAGATGATAAAATAAGATTTTTTAACTATAAATTCCCATACGCATGTTTGCACAATCAGTCATTCCGTCAGTTATCTTATCGAAGGGAAATAAAGAATCGATCAACGCAAAGGCTTAATATCGTTACTGTCAGGGTTGCAAAGTAGAATTATTTATTGGAGTCTGAGTCGGGTTTTGTGGTATTGTTTTATTTATACTATAGTCGGAGTGCATCGACTAGCTGATAATGCTTTTTATAATATATCATTGTGCATGAATAATATTATTTTTGGACACTTATATACTTAATTGATTTAAAAAAGATAGCACATATTCGTGGCAGT
The DNA here is from genome assembly GCA_031772345.1 of Himalopsyche anomala. Lineage (NCBI taxonomy): Eukaryota > Metazoa > Arthropoda > Insecta > Trichoptera > Rhyacophilidae > Himalopsyche > Himalopsyche anomala. Next base: position 24,809,293 of record CM062827.1, read on the forward strand.
AGGAACATTAACAAATGATCCCATTCGACGCAGTGGTAAGCGAAATTATGTTGTATTAATTTGTTATCGCGTAGGAATACAATTCGGTAGACTTAAAAAACTGTAAATTTCAGTTTCAGTTCAGGGAGATAATATTAAAGGCAGAAACTCTTAAATGTAACATATGACCCTGGTCTTTATTACAGTAGACTTATATATAGAAATATTATTTAGGAACATTAATTTTAAATGTCTTTATAAAGACATTTATCAGTCAGGATCATTTTGTGCTCATTCAGAATCGCTTTGTTTCTGAGTAAAAATGGTTTTGATTAAAACATACATTAAATGATTTATATATATATTATAGATATAAGTATATGTATCATCGACCTTTGTAGTATATTGGTACAAGTCCGCTTAAAGATCAATCACTGTGATTAACTAGGTAAAATGCTTTTTTTTTCAATGCGTCGTTTGGTATTTCTTGTACAACTAACAGAAAGGTAAAATAAACACTTTACTATACAGAGCATTAAGGGCGTATATAATTAAAGATACATTGTCTCAGAGACGAACAATTTAATCCGCATTTGTCTATCGATTACTAAAATTCTTGAATGTAAAACAGAATATGTATCAAATAAAACGTAGATAAGTGTCCCTAGACAGCAGATAACAATTCGATACATCAAATTTCGCAGCAGGTCTGCGGAGTAAAAAAAAGATTGGGGCAAACCAAAGCCAAAGCGTCCATTTCAAGCAGTGAAGGCACGTCGTACTTCCACGAAGCTCGAGTTTATTTTACGTGATATCGGAAAAGATATAATTTATTGTCTATGATTTTCTTTCGGAGTGTTTTGAAACGTGGTTATGGTGTTTTATGATATTTTGTTTAATGAAGTCTTTTTAGGGATACAGATATTTTTTTTATGAATGGAAGTGTTGTACAGCGGCGTAGCCACCTCAAAGCAAAGTTATGCAATGCATGAGGGCTAGAGGTCTGCACGGGCCCGGGCCTGGCCCGCGGGCTCTTACCCGACCCGGCCCGTGGGTCGGGCTCGGGCCGGGCCGGGCTTTGGAATTTGGGATATAATCTGGGGAAAAATATAGCAAATCGAGGATTTCAAATTCCTCGGTGAGCTAAAAAAAAAGACTTTCAGAGATAATCTGGGGAAAAGTATAGCAAATCGAGGATTTTAAATTTCTCGGCGAGCTAAAATAAGGAGTTTCGGGCTTCGGGTCGGGTTCGGGTAACAAGTGCGGTATTAGACTTGAGCCCGGGCCGGGTCGGGCGTGAGTTTTTCGGGCTCGGACCAGGTAGTTTTGTAAAATTTTGGCCCGTGCAGACCTCTAATGAGGGCCCAACGTAAGGGGCCTACATTTCTACACACTCTTTGTTACATGATTTAAAAATATCACGGTTCTCTAAAAATAACCAATACTGTATTTTTACACAAATTATTTAAACAGAAACATAAAACAAAGGAGGGAATAATAGATAATAGTAAGAAATTCAACAACAGAAGACAGTAACAACAAACAAAAGGTATTGTTATATCCTAACGCAACGTTATTTTTTCTTAGCAATAATAATATTTTGTGTAGTTTACTTATTGAATCTTCATTATTACATTTCTTAACACGATGCTATTTACTCCAATATTAGTATTTTTCAATTAAAATGGATTTTTAAATGCCGGGAACTAATCCTAATCTATTTTATGAATCCAATCACTTTTTTGGAACGTATTTACCGTTTTAAAACTTGACCACGAGTGTACTCAATATAACAAATTCCGTGGGCGGACCTTGCATGACGTTTGGATAAGGGCCTCAAGTTTTTAGCTACGCCACTTCATGGTCAAGTGACCGAATTTTTAAAAAGTATGAATTCAATGGACATTATTTAGACGCTGTGACTGAAATTAAGATTGCTAAAGATGACATATTACCAATCTGAGATATCTAGAAAACTGTATAGGTTACTGGGTGAGGTGATTTCTGCTTCCTTGTGTTTGTGCATGGCGAAGTTTTAATTGATGCAGAAACATCTTTAACCGTTCAATTTTGACGAATGTGATATTTTTAACATTCAAGAGAACAAAAATTGCTAATATTTGAGTTAATATTATGACATGTTGATTATTAAAGTGGAGTATCTTTACTGCGTTTATTTTAATTCATAATTGATGATATTAAATTCAATACTAAATAATGATAATTATGTTTAAATCTGTGTCCGCTCCCAGTGTGAAATATGGCCTCTTAGTAGAACAAAGTTTGCAGATTATTTTTACGAAAACTGCTATTTACCTAATTGCACAACCTATCTTTTTTTGAGAGAGAAAGGATAGAAGGATTGTGCCTAGAACAAGACTAATATTAAGCTAATCACACTCGTTCCGTTGTTTTAGGATTACTAGGGTGGGAGAGAATTTTCGTACTTTAAAAAAATCCATGTTTTCGAACATAAATCAATAAATCAATTGAAAAATATGTTGTTTCTGCTAGGAATTGAACCAGTGAGGCCCGTTACGCAAGCTAAAGACGTTGAACACGTCATCGAAGACACGATCAACTAACTAGATGATGATATTTATTTGAAATACAATTCGTGCTAAAGTTTATAATTAATTATATATGTTGTCAAAAAACTACCTCTACGCCCTTGCGAAACATTTACTACACATTCGAAAAGGAATCTGTTTTATCACACTCTGGGAACAAATTAAATGTCGTTCCATCGCCGTTTGAAATTGATCGCCCCTGGAAAATGGCGATAGGGATGAAAACCGTTTGATAGAGATTAGATAAAGCCTTAACGCCTTTAAAAAGTTGGTGCGTCGACAAACTAGGAGCGATACTTCTCCATCTGGATTAAGGCAAAGAATTTGTCTTGACAACAGAAAAAAATTCACAAGGAGTAATTCAGCTGTCCCTTTCTTATCTCTGAGTACCTGTCTGAAATTTAAAACCCAGCACTAAAGCATCCTTTGTTCGTTACAACTCTTCAAAGGAAAGTAAATTTTCGTTTAATTACGACAACGGTAGATATCATCATCATCAAATGGGTTGAGAGTGTTCCACCCATCGTGGCATGATTTAAATACAAAGCTTCTCAGGATAAATATTAAAATATTCTTTTCTTGATTTTCTTTTCTCCAAACTATCCAGTACATATTTGCAAGCAACCATATGAAGTCACGCATTTTTGTATCTTAAAAAAGTAAAAAAATATTTTGCTTCACAGTTAATGCCAATGCGCCAAATTTTTCAAAAATAAAAATAATTCACAGAAAACTAGATGATAAATTTGTAGGGGCACTTGAAAGATTGAACTAGGTGAGAAGAGACATCACAAATATGCAAAGTTTTTGCCATCTCGAACGGCGATACTCAACATTCGGCCCATTTAGATTTTATGTGCGGTCCAAAACAGTCGTTGCCACCGGATGCTTTTTCAATTTTAGATACATTTGTATTTTTGTGTATTTAAATTTATGTAATGTCATAATATTATGTAAAGCATTAGGTATATTTACGTGTAACTATTAATATGCTGCGGCCTACGTTACAAAGAAAAAATCAGCATGCGGCCCAGAAAAAGAAAAAGTTTGAGTATCGCTGATCTAGAATGCGATTGTAAGTCACTGAGTGTTGTGGTGGGAAACAAAGATAACCTTAATCTTCAAATAGATGGTGGTTTGTTGATAATTTGGTAATATCAACCATAATACCAGTCGAGTGTAATGGTATTGAAAACCTAAAAGGAAACCTATAAAAAATGATTATTGATTTTTTTTCATTCATTCTACATTTTTTCTCGGGACGTATAAAAACCTTTACCACTAATTAACTGTGCCCCACAGTTCGGTTATCACTGATAATGAACCCTTTTTAAAATGGTTACAGAAAAAAATCCGTTAATCTATTTACGATAGTTATCTTATGCTGCTGTGGCCCAACTTGCTCTACCAATCACGCAGGTCTGGGTTCGATTCCCGGTGAGATCACAGTGAATTCGAGAATTGTGATCGAAAACTGTTTGCTTGTGATGTTAATTCACATTATTTCCTCTCCTCCCATCCTTCTGATTCCTTAATAACTTGGTGTAGCAATAGCGACTGGTAACCACTAGTCCTGCTCTAGCCTTATCCTTCTTTCCCTACTACTCACTTAAAAAAAAGTGAGATTGAACGACTGAGTAACAAAAACTACTGTTGAGATACCTCTATTAGGGGGCCATATGCTCCATATTGGGAGTGGACATGGATAAAAAAAATGTTATGTGTGGCAAAATAAAATTGTGTAATTTTTGATTACTGAGAGCGAAAACGAAGACATTTTACACACTTAAGGTATTCACAGTCAATTCTTGTGGAGGAAAGACATTGTATTAAGCAGATAAAACATTTTTTTTAAATTATTTAAATGTTCATTAAAGATCAGGACTGGTTTTTTTTATCACAAATGAGATATACCTATAAAACAACGTTGTATTTGCCTGCTTTGTAATCTATCTATAATTGGTAAATAATGTAAACAACAAAAATGTGGTATTGTGCTCGCCAGATTAAAAGAAAATGACGAAGTTTTTTGCGCCGTCTAAATTGTGAGCTTAGTGCGGTAATATACACACAATTTTGGTTCTGTAGCCGAGTGATCGATGTTTTTGGGCGTCAAACCTTGGTTGCTTGGGTAACTGCTAGAGTCCTCGATTGAATTATCGTCGATGATGGTCAGATTTTTCATTAATTTATTTACCCTTTCTCTGTCCCAAACAATTAACTTCGTCGGTAAACTTCTTCGTTCATATTTCGATGAATAAATAGTATTGGCAACAGGAGTGGCTTAAAACAGATTAACAAAAAAGTTATAAATTGACATTGCACGTCTATAATGTTTCCTTTAAATTCTTACAAATTAAAAGAATAGAATAAAACAAAAATGCGGACAATTAAAAATAAAATATGTACTAAATTACTGAAGTGAAAAAGGAAATTACGGCTTTAAAAGTTTTACAAATATATGAAAAATGCCGCCGCGGCAATAAAAGTCAACTGGAATTATTCCCCAGTCCAGACAATAAAATTTTCAATGCGCAAAGCTTTCTGAAGCTCTTATTGGCCATTTGGATAAGGAAACTTATTGCTTTACAATGTTGCTGCTCTATCTAAAATTGCAACATGGTACACTTGGGTTATTATCTTTTATATACTATATAGTAGCATGCACGTATAGTGCTAGTAGTAAAATTGCTTCAATAATGCGATATATATAAATGTGTTACATACAATGTAAATGTGTATTGTATCGTTAGTTTAATTGTAACATTCTAATCACCAAAATACAAAAGTTACCTGCTTTGGATTTTGTATGCACTGCTTTATAACCGGGATGCATATCGTGTATTTGTAGCGCTTAGAATCAAAACTCACATTTAAAATTTTTGATATTTTTTAGTTAAGTTTGCCAAATGAATCTAAATGCATCAATGTATACAAAAATAGTTGTGTTCTAAAAAAATCTTATACATAAAATGGGTTGTTAAAATGAACCAATCGGCGATGTGTATTTTTCATAGTTTAAAAGTATATTTTGCATTTTAAAAAGTCTTAGTTTTCACTCGGAATAAATATTTATAGTAACAATTATTACTTTTTTTAAAACTACAAAAAATACTGCCTTTATGTTTTTTTTAGATTTGAACAGAATGCTAGTATTAATTTTAAACTACTCATTTTGTAAATTTTCAACATCGTAATTCAATAAAAAAAACGAGGTAACACAATCCTCTGGAAAAACAGAATTAACTTTTGACAGCCAGTTTCGTTTAAGCAAAATGCCTTTTGCTTGTGTGTATGTAAGTATGATGCAATGATTTATAAATTCTTATTATTCAGTTAGCAGTTATCTCGAAACTATTCTACGTGTTCATAACAATACCATTCGAGCATATGAAAGCATTATCGATGCAATAAACTGTGAGTTCACTCTGGTAAATCTTTGTCATAGTTGCCTTGGACCAGTTTCTACGAGAAAATTTGTACAAGTATACTGTGATGCAGATCTATTATTAATTTTAAATCCTCGACAATTTACCATGCAGACACAAACATGAATGAATTTTAGCAGTCGGGACTAGAATTCCAATGATTTGGTAAATTCGGCTGGCGGTTACTCTGGAAGAATTCATTTTGACTGTAAAATTACACTTGATAATTTTGTTATTTTACTATTTTGCCAATGGCGACACGTGTCTCACATCTTTGAGAAACATTTTAATACTAAATATATAAATTAAGCTATCTAGTATAATTACATATATTTTTTAAAGTTATTTAACCAATACAAATATTGTAGCATATAATGAAACGTAAACATTGCCCGTCTCTTGATTAAAAAATGTTTTACTAGTTTAAAAAGTATTTTAAAACGCTTTAATGTAAAAAGGAAAAACTTATAAATATGGTACGGCAATCATGTAAATATAGGTCAGTAGACATTAACATAATATAGCGCTTACAATACGTTTTAGTCCCTGAAAAGAATGACCTCGTTATCAAATGGATAAAATCCAAGATAAAGTCATTCGCGGATAGTATAGTCATTAAGTACCAGCATACGTTGTACAGTTAATCTAAAGTTGTTTGTTACATGCATCGTTCATGCGTTTTTTAGCATACATTAACGTTACATATTTAAGTAGCAACTGTAAGTCAGTAGGATTTATTTCGAATAATTTCCATTTTCGAAAAAGGCTTGGGCAGATGGATAGCTTTTAAAAAAGTACTAAGTCTCTCAATTAACTTTTTAAGCTTTCGAGAGTCGACAGCGTTATATATTTTACACACCTGTGCTTAGTGGCGCCCCAAAACTTTGATTCGGCATATTACAGAGATTTAAATCAGTTAGGTTATTAGTTTAGTTTAGCCGAGAGCTCTATTTGCTCTCTATATTATTTCAATATAAGAAAATCGGCCTAATAATGGTTGTGTACTCCACAGGACTGTTAACAGGTAGAACTCGCCTAAAGGGTAATATATAACAATATTAAATACTAAGTGAGGATACGAGAGGCAAACACTAAGTTACTCTTTGATTTAAATTTCCACTGTTGATATATGTTAAATAAAATATAAGAATTGTTATAGATTTATTTGTGCCCTTTTACAATTGAAGTATTTAGGAAATAAGTTACGATTTTTTCGATAAAATTTAGAAATTTTATTTAAGCAAAAAAATTTCACACTATACTCTTTTACTATTTAAAAAATGATTTAAAGTTTTATTTATTTATAATTGTTCAGGATATTAAAGTTATAGTAGTTAATTCAATATAATAAATATTTCTTAGCAGTAAAGAAAATTCATGATATTTCGATATGTATATTGAATTCGCATTTACTTGCCATGTTTAAATAAGTAAGGCACATCAAATAAACATAAAATTTGCAATGAAGTTCAATAAAATGTATTCATAAAACTTATCATTTTTTTTTTGAACTAGCTCATTCCTTCATAGTTTGATATTTGAAGAAATGTCGTTAAAATCAGCCAACGACATCACCATTGACAGGTTTGTTATTCGTCTTTTCACTTCACAATTAATCTATGTTCAATATTCATATTGTAGCATTTTTAAATAAACCGCCCAAAATGTGTAACTATGTAAATATCTTATGATGTCTCTATCACTTTGTAGTCTATAATTTAAATCATAGAACGTTTTTGTACACTTAATGTAATTTATAAAACATTTAATTATTTTACAGTCAGAGATAAACTTCCATTGAAATTTATAAAAAATATTACATCTGAGAAATACTGAAAATAAAGTAAATATTATTTACTGTCATTTTTTATAAACGATGTTTTCAATTTTTGAATTTTAAATATTCAAACAGAATGAATGATGTATTCGTAAACCGAAAATAAATTACAAAAGAGGTTATCCAAAAACAACAAACAAGAAAAAAAACAATTTCATGCACCGGCGAAAATGGTAAGACGGCAAAATAATGGAGATCTTAGTTGGGAATTGTTTATTTATCAAGGGAAATTAAGAAAATCAGGGCTGAATTGAAAATTAAGTTTTGTTTATAAATTTTGTAGCTCAAATTATCAGTGGCACTTTAAAGGTACGTCCATACAAAATTCTCAGAGGTTTTTATTTTAAAGCATTTATTTGATTTCCACATGTAAACGATAATCTTATCTATAGTTTTGATGACTATGTATAAATCCAATAACACTCTAATAACGATAAAGAGTTATGATCTTTGTGCTTTTAACCATGCATGTTTGGGATTAGGAAAAAAAAAAATTTTTAATGATGAGACTTACTAAAACATGTTATTTTAAGAATAAATTAATCGTATTATGAATCTACTGTAACTGAAAAGTTTAGTTAACTTTTTAAAAAATCTTAGAAAATAGATTCATTGGCAATATGTATTTCAAGGTGTTTTAATATCTTGGCTGATATTAAGAAGTCTACTGGAGATTTCCATATTCGGGTTAGACAAACTAGTCCTAATACGGAACTTTACTTGTAACAAAAATATTCCTATTGATTTATGAAATACATATTTGGCAGAATGTATTTTAAAATATAATTTATTTATTCAACATTTCCAAATTATTTGATTGTGATCCGCTCATCGATGTATTGATTCTTCTTTGACCTTACATTAACGGATTAATAATAATAAAATGTATGTTACTGGGAAATGATAATTAATCATTAACTGAACATATTATATCGATGGTGTTTGGCAACGATGAGCTGTGCACAAATAATTTTATATTCAATTAGATAAGTTTTTGGCTTATTCGGTACATATCTTTGCTGTGCGCAGATTTCTTGAATGCTTTTTTGAATTAAAATTTACTGAAACAAACATATTGAGCACCATTTTAACTAAATTGGTTCACTATTTAAAAAAATAATACTAATTTTTACTAATTCCACTTGTATTTAATATGATCAGCGACTGATGAGTTGATAATGCTCGTCATGAGTGAAACCGGTCCTAATTGATAGTTTACTTTCAGTTTATAAGTACAAAACAAAATCAATCTATATAATAGCCCTGCAGTATTTAAAATATGAAAATGGTAATTTTGTTGAAACCATCACAGTTAAAAATGCGTTGAAGCCAGTTACCCACAAACCACTTACTTATTGATTCGATTATAAATTTAATGAATTGAAAAGTTTCCGTTATTCTGTTTGCTTTGAACTGAAGGCTTTTATCGTTGCGGGATTGTTTTACAATGGGAATATTTTTATAGAGGAACGGGTTATCTTAAAACGAACATTGATTTGTTTATTCTTTTGTTGGGAAAGCAAATACTTTTTACAATACAATAGACTGAAAGTTAGACAAGCCATTGGTTGTTGTCTTATTTTATGACTTTAGACTATCTTGAGTTGGAAACTTTCATTTGTTTATGAAGCTGCGGTATCATCCCTATTTATAAAGTAAATTTATGCATTTGTAGTAGTTAGGGCTCCGCTTGGTTTTCATAAAACTAATAATTATTTTAAAATTCTATTTAAATTGATAAACAAAATATTTGGTGCAATTAAATCTTTTGTTCAATAAAATGTGGATTGATGCATTATTAAAAAAGTGTCGACTATTTTTATATTAGAGAACATCATTTGCCATATATCGCATCGCAATACTACTTCAGCGCTATTCATTAGGTTGAGTTTTGACCTGGACACCAAAGCATCGAGCATCCATACTTGCACCAACAGCTCAGATAATCTTCGGAAGCTTATCTATTTAAATGCGTCGTTATTGTAAATAACTACTTTGCTTAGCGCTTTTACGTTTCTCGAACATATATAGTTCATTTTTATTTACCTTCGATATGTCTTGGCACACGAAACCCATAAGAAATATTAATTGAATGATTGTTTTTATTAAGAAGTTATTAATAAAAACAAAATATTCCTTTGTACTTTATTCCAATTTATTCAAAAGGTCAGGACCGGTTTCGCTCTTTTCGAGCATTGTGAACTGATAAGAAATATAAATAAAAAGTGCTATCTATACAAAAATAAATTGAAATAAAAAGGTGTAAACAACAATTGACATTAAAAAGAATTTACAAATTACAAGTGATTCTATAATTAAAATGTTTAGCACCTCTAACATATTATTAAAAAAATATCAAAGACTAATAAATTGACAACATAATGCCGTTCTACCAAGTATTGACAGTGAACACCCTAAATGTGATTATTAAGAAATACTCTAATTTGCCAACATTTTATATGGAAGTAAAGATAACTTACTATTGTCTATTTTAGATATTTGTGTGAATTGTACCCAAATAATACTTTTTTAAAAATCCATGTTCGTTGCCAATGTGGAGCAAAATCGTTCCTATCTCAACATTTTTTTATGAGAATTACTTCTAGCTCAGTTGCTCAACCTCTTATATTTTTGAAAATAATTGAAAAGATAGGGCTTGGACATGACTAGTGTTTAGCTAAACGCAACAGAAATTGATGAATCGATTGAAAAAAAGCTGTTCGTAATGGGGTTTGAGCTCGTGAGATCCGTTACAGAAGTCGTTGACGACTTCCATACAAACCCAACAATACTAAAATTTATTTAATGATAATATAAATATAAGATATATCATAAAGACCCTTTGCAACAATTCAATCGTATTTATTAATGTATGTTATCTTTCTTTGCACATACAGAGCTTCTCCTAAGTTTAATAAATACGATAAGCTGAGAAAACAAAGCTTATTTTTTCTCAGAAATTTTGAAAGTGTAAAATAATATATATTGAAGACGGTAATATAAAATATATTATTTCACGATCGAATTATTAAAGAGTGTTTTTGTGAGGCGGTAATGTTATTACAATATTCACAAATAATTAATTAGAAGTCATATAAATGTTAATTAATTACGATAGATTGTAGTGTTATTGAATACAAAATAATTATAAAATATGTGGATATTCACAATTGTTTTATTATAGTGTCACACTAAAAAGGCACAAAGTAGTGCCGCTTAATTCATAATTAATATATAATATTGTTATACAACATGCTATAATATATGGGCAAATATTCATGATGAATTTGTCTTTAAAATGAAGAAGTTACAGGTTACAAATAGTGGCATTTCTAAGGTATCATACTGAAGGCCGAACAATATTGATTTCCAACTTAATCTTACTAATGCTATAACACAAAAATAAACAACACATCCGCTATAACACGATTGATTTTTTACTGTTCCTTTTAAAACTGATTAATATTATTTCACTACATGTAATGGAAGCGATTTTTTGATAAGATTAAGCGATTAACTAGCAGGCGTTCAGTTTTATCATTTACGAAAAAACCATAACATTTCCATGATCCGTCAATGTGCGAGAAAATATGATAATGATAAGCGAATTCGAATCGTGATTCTAATGATATTTTCACAATCAATGTAAAAATGTAGTTGCACAACCAGCGGCATAAAATATTATTTTAAGTTTATTTTGTAAATAGTTTATGCAAAAAACCGCTGAATCCATAATATTTATTATTAACGTTTTGGTATGGTACAAGTCGTGTACCGTTCTAAAATACTTTTAGGTTGAAATATGCAATAAGCTGAAGAAATATCAATGTATTTTAGTTTTGAAATTATTATTTCATATATATTTGCCGCCTGTGTGGTCGAGTAGTCATCGTCGTTGACTTCGGTTACGGAGGTCACTGGTTCGAATCCCAGTACGGAGAGTTTTATAAATTAATTTTTCAATCGACTTAGGATTTTCTGTTCAAAGGCATGGATTTATGTGATGTCTTGAATTCCGCCCTCCCACCCATCATATCCTATGAATGGGGTATATCGAGAGCGATTAGCTAACCATTAGGCCTGTCCAAGCCTTTCCTACTCTCATTGAAAAAAGATAGGTTGAGCAACTGAGTAACAAGCAGTTCTCGTAGAAACACTTCTGTTGAGACAAACTCCATTAAGAGTCCATATGCTCCACATTGGGAGCGGACATGGTAAAAGTTAAATAAGTAATTGATAGATATTTAGGCTTTCGTCATCGTCATAAATATTTTAAAACATACATACATTAATTTAGCTCTATACACTGGCTTAGAAGAGATATAATATACATATTATTATCTATTCTTATACTGAAAAATACAGTACTATTTAATGTAATGAATTGAATGTATTTTATTTAGTACGTTCAATGGTTTTTTAAAGTTTAGTTTAAAGCTATATTTCTGACGAGGGCATTGAGCCAAAATAGTTATCAATTCAATATAAAATAACTTTAGATTATTCTACGTATTGTGCTACAAACTGTGACACGTGTTTCGCCTCTTAAGTACCTCTTAAGTAAGCATTTGTGAAAGTAAGAAAGTCTGAGGATGCCTCTGAAAGAGGCGAAACACGTGTCACAGTTAGTACCACACTACGTGGAATAATCTAAGTTATTTTATATTAAAGTGAACTTCCACAAAGTTACCGCCGAATCCATCGAAAGTGTTATCAAATCAATTTAAAAAAATTTAGATCTAAAATAATGATAAAACATTACGTTTCGTCGTTGAGAAAATGTTGTATAAGGAAAAATCATAAATTTCCAAAAGTAAATAAATGACTTGTTCCTACTAATTGTTCTTATCACAAAACTTCAATATAATTGGACACGTGTAAATGAAATATATTTATACAGCATTATAATGAATGTTATCCACTGTAAGTTCTACTAAATATTCAAATTATATCAGTTATTTAGTATATTTATGTAACGTATATTATATAGATAGTATCTCCGTTTTCATTGATATGCTTTTGCATCACTATGTGGTTTATCCACTTTAAGATATATACTGCTCGACAGATGATTGATATATCGTCACAAATTTATTCCGATGAATATTGTATTGAATAAACTACCTAGGATATTTACTTTACTATACAAACAGGAGAACACGCTCCGTACACATTCAAATTATAAGTGAGTATGCATATAGCCATAAAAGCAGTCCTCAATCTTTTTTCATATTGGTGTATTCGTTGTTGGAAAAAAGTATCAAGCTTTTTTTTCTGAACAATATTCCTACTTTTATTTTATATTATTAATTAAAACAAAATATTCCTTTGTACTTTATTTCACTTTATTTAATAGGTCAGCACCAGTTTCGCTCATTGCGACTGTTTTCAACTGATTGTTGCATTGTCCTGACCTATTAAATAAAGTGAAATAAAGTACAAAGGAATATTGTGTTTTTATTAATATTAATGCCTTTCCACCAAGTATTAACAGTGAACACTCTAAAAAAAATATTTTGTTCTTCTGATAACATGTTCATACAGTTATTATGTATTGATTGAATTGGCATTTGTTGGTAGAACTAACTCCATTGTAATAACGTGAAAAAATAGTAAGGTATTTTTTATCCACGTCCACTTCCAATGAGAAGCATAATGCATAGTAAGTTTTTTCTAGAAGAACTGCTTGTTACTCAGTTGCTCAACCTCTCTTTTCGATGAAAGTAGTAGGGAAAGAAGACTAGGCCAGGACGAGTTGTCAACTAATCGTTCTCACTACGCCTCATTATTTTAGAATAGGAATGGTGGGGGAGAATGTTTATTTTAAACATCACAAACATCCATGCCTTTGAGTAGTTATCGATAAATCGTTTTAGCCTTTTAGCTGCGGTAGATAATTAATATTAATTACCTAGCACGCCGGCTATAATTTAATTAGTTACTGACAAAATATCTCGTCTCTGGTGTGTTGAGTACGAAAAAAATTACGAGATATCTCGTCTGTGGTAGCCATCGAGTTAAAAAAAAAACTGTTCGTATTGGGATTTGAACCCGCGAAGTCCGGCATGGAAGCAAACGACGTTGGACCTGGCAAGTATATGCATTTTAGTTCTACACATAGGTATTATTAAACAATTTTATCTTAGTTAATTATTGTACGTACCTAGAAAGTGATTATTATTTAGATTATCGCTCTTACCACGCCCTGTTATTTTTTGAATAAATGGATAACAGGTAACGCACCAATCAAAGACGTCCGTGTGTGAGTTTCAATTGATTAAAAAATGAATGCAATCATTTAACAATTATATTTTTTTAAATGCCTATCATAAACTATTTGAGTAATAAAAGATTACTAGCTGTAAGCCCGTTGACCTCAACGGGGGGATTTTTGTTGCATTTTTAAGAAGTCAGAAAATTACAAACCTATTTATTGAATAAGCCAGAAATTCTAAAAATAAAATAAATATATCTCGGGGCATATATCGACAGCATGCCCTGTAGTATTTAAATTGTAAATTATTTAATTTTTGGAATAATGTTGAGTTTGCTAACAATTATTTTTCCTATTAGCAGAAATATACCTCGTAAATTACCTAATTTTTGGAATAATGTTTAAGTTTGCTGACAATTTTTTTCGTAGTGACAGAAATTTCGTAAAATATTAAATCTTTGGAATAATGTTCAAGTTTGCTAACAATCATTTATCATAGTAGCATAAATCGACCTCGGCGCATATATCGACAGCCCTGCAGTTTTAAATTGTAAATTACTTAATTTTTGAAATAATGTTTAAGTTTGCTAATAATCATTTTTCACATGCAAAATGGTATAAATTAATTGCACATTTTATCAAAACAAAATTATCAATTTTCCATGTTACAATCAAATGCATATTTATCAAATTAATCAGAATAAATTAACTTCACTAATTCGCCAAACGGAGCTTATTTTTAGGAATATATGAGTCTTTAAGGGAACCAAACATAAAAATGGTGAAACTTTTCCATTTGACTTTTAAGTGCAATTACGTTTTCAATTATTTTTTGTGGGAACTGTCATCAACTTTTAATTTTATGTGAAAGTTTTTTCAATAAATAAACATAAAAAAGTAATACAAAATAACTTAGATTATTCCACGTATTGTGCTACAAACTGTGACACGTGTTTCGCCTATTTCAGAGGCATCCTCAGACAGACTTACTTTCAGTAAGTAAAAGTAAGTCTGTCTGAGGATGCCTCTGAAAGAGGCAAAACACGTGTCACAGTTTGTAGCACAATACGTGGAATAATCTAAGTTATTTTTTATTTTATATTCAAATGAACTTCCACAAAGTTACCGACGAATCCATCGAAAGCATGAACAATGTATTTTAGAGAAAAAATGATTTAAGTTATGCAATAAAAAGGGTGGGTTCAGTTCACTTTTTCCCATCATCCTAACTTGGCTCACTTTGCCGTATTTTAATCTCGTTGTCCCCAATCTATCAAACTATTTCGCTTACTTTATTTATATTACTATTTGAGCATAAATTTACCTTTTCCAAAGCATAGACTCGTTTACTCGTTATTTAAAACAAAAGATACAAAATTATTAAATTATCGGGATAAATTCTAAATACCCTCTGTTAAAACGTAAAATATTTAATAGCCGTCAGCATATGACACACATGGAATATTTGCATTTAACTGTCGAAACTATATTATGTAAAATATACCACATTCATATTTGACAGACGTCACAATCTTGAATACAAACAATCTAAGTCAGTTTGTGAATCACAAATATCGTTCCATTTTCAAATGCTTGATTTATATAATGTATTTTTATCGCCTTGATATTTATGACGTTAGCTCAGTTGATAGAGAGCTCGACTGGTAATCCAGAGTTCTGTGTTCGATCCACGGTCGCGGCGTTTTTTTGTATGAAATTTTTTCAGCGATTTGATTTGTTTCGTCAAATAATAAACAGTGTATTGGGAAAATATGTCTTTAGTATGAATAAAAATATTGCGTCAGCGGAGCTGGTGAGGAGGGAGGGGGAAGGAGCAGGGGGAGGGGAAATCGCGGACAATCATGCAATCATGCAATCATACGGACATTATCGAGTATTAATATATAGACTAGCTGTAAGCCCGTTGACCTCAACGGGGGGATTTTTGTTGCATTTTTAAGTAGTCAGAAAATTACAAACCTATTTATTGAATAAGCCAGAGATTCTAAAAATAAAATAAATATATCGGGGCATATATCGACAGCCCTGCCCTGTAGTATTTAAATTGTAAATTATTTAATTTTTGGAATAATGTTCAAGGTTGCTAACAATCATTTTTCGTAGTATATATATTTTATTCAACTAATTTTCAAGTACGCTAACAAAAATATTTCGTAGAAAAAGAAAAAGACCCGAGGACATCAGTACGCACACATTTGTGAATTGTGAATTGTTAATTGTGATTTGTGAAAAGTGGTTATTTTATCGACTATTAATATATAGATTTTGGAATTTTTAGAATAATCTAATATTCTAATTTTTAGAATAATTTAATATCTATTGAACTTTTTTTTTCACTTCAATGGAATGTGAGAAAAAAGTCGGAAAATAAATGGGCAAAGAATTAAATTATATTTATATAAAAAATGCAATATTCACATGCAAAATATTATAAATTAATTGGACATTTTATCAAAACAAAATTATCAAAATTTTGACTTATTCTCCAAATAGAACTTGTTTTTTAGAATATATATAATGATTTTTACTGACGTTATTTTACTACACATACTGAAACTATGCTTTCGCCAACAACTAACTATACCACGTATGTATCTAGATTAAAAACAAATCTTGAAATAATTGCGTCTTATATTTATTTTTTGAAAAACTTATTTCGCTAGTCAATCGGATTTTGTTATTTTGATAGCATTTATTTTCATACGATCAAGATGTAATGTGATTTAAAGAGAAATTTTTCAAAAAAAAAAATGTTATAAACAAAAAAAAAACGCTCAAGGCTAGATTCGAACTATCAACCTTCTAACTTCGAATTATCAAAAAAAAATGAAATTTTCCATGTTACAATCAAATGCATATTTATCAAATTAATCAGAATAAATTAACTTCACTAATTCGCCAAACGGAGCTTATTTTTAGGAATATATGAGTCTTTAAGGGAAAAAAGGGTGAAACTTTTCCATTTGACTTTTAAGTGCAATTACGTTTTCAATTATTTTTTGTGGGAACTGTCATCAACTTTTAATTTTATGTGAAAGTTTTTTCAATAAATAAGCATAAAAAAGTAATACAAAATAACTTAGATTATTCCACGTATTGTGCTACAAACTGTGACACGTGTTTCGCCTATTTCAGAGGCATCCTCAGACAGACTTACTTTCAGTAAGTAAAAGTAAGTCTGTCTGAGGATGCCTCTGAAAGAGGCGAAACACGTGTCACAGTTTGTAGCACAATACGTGGAATAATCTAAGTTATTTTTTATTTTATATTCAAATGAACTTCCACAAAGTTACCGACGAATCCATCGAAAGCATGAACAATGTATTTTAGAGAAAAAATGATTTAAATTATGCAATAAAAAGGGTGGGTTCAGTTCACTTTTTCCCATCATCTTAACTTGGCTCATTTTGCCGTATTTTAATCTCGTTGTCCCCAATCTATCAAACTATTTCGCTTACTTTATTTATATTACTATTTGAGCATAAATTTACCTTTTCCAAAGCATAGACTCGTTTACTCGTTATTTAAAACAAAAGATACAAAATTATTAAATTATCGGGATAAATTCTAAATACCCTCTGTTAAAACGTAAAATATTTAATAGCCGTCAGCATACATATGACACACATGGAATATTTGCATTTAACTGTCGAAACTACATTATGTAAAATATTCCACATTCATTATTTGACAGGTGTTCCATTTTTGAATCTTGAATACAAACAATCGAAGTCAGTTTGTGAATCACAAATATCGTTCCATTTTCAAATGCTTGATTTATATAATGTATTTTATCGCTTCTGATATTTATGACGTTAGCTCAGTTGATAGAGAGCTCGACTGGTAATCCAGAGATCTGAGTTCGATCCACGATCGCGGCGTTTTTTTGTATGAGAAATTTCACTGATTTGATTTGTTTCGTCAAATAATAAACCAGTGTATTGGGAAAATATGTCTTTAGTATGAATAAAAATATTGCGTCAGCGGAGCTGGTGAGGAGGGTGGGGGAAGGGGCAGGGGGAGGGGAAATCGCGGACAATCATGCAATCATTCGGACATTATCGAGTATTAATATATAGATAGTATTATTTATTTTTGTATACTAACTATTTATTTTTAATTAAAAAAATAAATTAAAAAGGTATAACATATGCTTTGGGTGCAACAATATTTATCTAAAACGTTTTGGTTCCATGTCAAAATATACCAAGTTAAATCAAACTGCTGTTCATAGTTGCAACGCTTTTTCTTAAGTAATTTTGCAGCTACTCTTTTTTTAAATTCATCCTTTAACGGCAAAACGTCTGAAAGACAACAAAAATTTTGCTACGGCAATTACTTAATATTAAAAAAATACCGAGGCAAAAAAAAATGTAAAGTTTTGATATGTTTACTTGCGCTTCTTTATAAATTAACAGAAACTGTAATAAATATTATAAAAGTTAATTAAACACAAGTATATAAATAATAAAAAAAATACTATCCATAAGTGTGGTTTTATTCATGAATATATGAATTATTTATTTAACAATATTATGTTTGTGCCAATTAGCTCGATGTAGATTTGCAGTTTTATGACAGTTATTTATCGACTAACTGTATCCGGTTAAGTTAGGCTAGGTAGGTCTGAGCCATATTTTCCATTATGTGATATTTTAAACATCAAATTCAATATTTTTACATGTTTATGCTATTTCATGTTGCAAATGATTTTATATATATGTAGTTGATGTTTAATTGCATAAAAAATATAAAAAGAACAGCAGTAATCCTTTCATTTAAAGATAAATAGAACCGCACGAGACTAGTTAAAAACAAGAATAAATGAATTATTTAATCATACCAATATAAATACATCAACAATAGCCATTATTTAAACTCTTGCGCCAAAATGAAAATCCCAATCGATTAAAATTAGTTCACTACCTTGACAACATCCTAGATTTCATTAGAACAGTTACAATCAGTATCAAGTAAGCGGAAAATTGGGAGTAAAAATAAAAAAAAATGACAGAAAAATAAAGGAAAATTTTCACCAATACTAATGATATGTTATGTTGTGATACATACATTTTTTTATAAATAATTTATGTACATATAAGTATACAGAATGACTGACTGGCGTAGTTGAAAACGTTCTTCATGAATCTCGGAACGTAATCCTAATTTTCCTTGACATTTTGAGTTCCGTTTATTCAAAAGCAATAATATTATTTGTTGTGACAGCTTACTAACGGAAATTGTATATTTAAAAAAACATTCATATCCAGCTGGCGTTATATATATTAACGCCAGCTGGATATGTATATTTAACTATAAAAACCTAAATAGCTTTATTATGCTAAAAATGTAATACAATACATACACTGTTGTCAATAGTACACATAATGCATCATTTTATATTTTCACCCTCTGAGGTCTAGTTGGTTAGCAGTGTCTGCCAAACTGTGTGCTGTAGCACACTACAATGCCACAAGAAGTCTCAGTGTGCCGCGGTGAAAGGTGCCTTAAAAATATTTATTTTGAATAATGTCTATTCATTAAAATGTTCACAATTTCAAATAAATTTGACATCCACACATTCAAACAAATCTTCGTCACGTTCATACATTTTAAACACGGCACATTTTCTTTTTTAAATGTATAAGCATTTTTATTTGGTGTGCCGCAGTACTAGTCCCATTCACCAGTGTGCCGTAAAGTAAAAAAGTTTGGCAGACACTGGGTTGGAGCTAGCTCTACTGAACAGATGAACCTGGGTTAGATTCCCAGTAAAGTTAATGTCAAATTTAGATTTTTCAATTTAAATTTGACACCTAAGACGTGGGTGTTTGTGATGTCAATTCATCTTGAGTTTATCTCAAGTGATTGACAATAAATTCTCATCGAGTTTTTTTTGTATGATCATTTAACTTTAAAATATTTGGCGCATTGGCATTACCTGTAATATCAAATATTTTTTCAATTTAAAATTTTAAAAATTAAAAAAACATTGTTACTGTGATTATATAAAATCTTTGATAAAATATGAAACCACGTTGAAAAAAAGTGATAAGTTGTTTATATGCACTTTCTTAATTTCATTCTTGTTAACTTGTCTTACCCTATCTGATTCAAAAACAATTTTTATCATTATTATTTAAAAAAAAAAAAATGAAAAAGCTTAGCGTTGAGTGAGAGTGTACTCGAGGGAAGCAATTGTGTAGTGACAGAATGTCAATTTATTTACAAAGTAAACTTTCTTGGCTTAGAATTTTTCTCGATTATCACCGATAGAAAGTAAACTTCTAACAAACTTGAGGCAGACCCTAAACAATTTTAAATTATGTGTTGAAAGTACCAAATTAATTGGGTACTACGTGTGCTATTATAGATGTTAAGATATTATAACTGATGATAGTCAAACTGGAAACTGTTACTTTCAAAACTGAGCACGGAAGTCATTTAAAGATGATTGGAAGCTGATTAATTAAATAAATACTAATGTAATCGTCATTCTCATAATTTCACATTAATTAAACTGTATTCTAATACAAATGATTTTATGTAAATAATTATGTCATCAAAAAATTTCAAGCAATGTTTGTAAGCTGATGGAACGGCAATCCAAAATATTATACAATTGTCGCAAATCTTAAATCCAGTATTTTTGTATCGAATAAATGTGTTTCTTCGCTCAGTGGATGAAGCGGAAAATTATCAATCATTTATGTTTAAAACAATCGGAAATAGTTATAACATTAAATAAATATCACCCAATGGCTATCAATATCATTATAATATATTTTTAAGCACGAAACATTTTTAAGATTAAGGCATCTAATCCCCGACACTTTTTGTAATCCCGGAAATTTGGGATTGACGAATTTTCCAATGCCAGGATTGAACATTCACCATGAAATCGTGTAGAAGTTTGGGATTCGGGATTGATAAATTTTTGCTTGACGATTTTAAAATCCTGCGAATTTAAGGATGTCCTGAAATAAAAAGACGCGAGTTATTTTATTTAGCTCTTCCAGGATTTCCAATTTCAAAAACCTGAGAATTTACGGAATTCCCGAAATTAAAAAAAATTGGACCTTTTTTTTTTCTTTTTTACCTCTCGCGAAACTTTCTATAATTTTCTCAATCATTAAACCTCAAAATTAGTAATAACACAATCCCGAAAATTTCGGGATTGGAAGGCCCTACTTACGATGTCAATATTATATGATTTGGGATTCATGTTGAGATTCGTTCACAGTAAGCAAATTTCATGCACTAGTAAATATTACTTACTTATTACCTGTTTTAAATATGATAATACAAAGAAACCAAAAGCTTTCAAATATAATTGAAACTAAATCAGTATGTAGTGACACAAGAAGCTTAATTGGTTTAAATGTAATGATCTTGCTTGAAGCTCCATCGTGTAACAACCTCCTTATTGAGTGAAGTTATTGAAGTGAATGTCGATAAAGTTCAATTATTATTTGTCTTGTGGAGAACATCTCAGCAATGATGCGCTGGAATAATAGGATGACAAGTGCAGGCTAGCGCAGTAATTAGTGCGCTTAGATAAACCCATTTAACCCTTCGTCGAGCATGACATAATGCACAACTCTATAACACTTGGGTGCTCTTACCTATTGTATCATTTTATTTAGTGCAAGCTACAATATAGCATACATTTTGACTTTTACTGAATATTTTCTTTAAAGGGAGGTAAGTGCATTGATATTTTTTTAATAGTATTCATGTTACGATATTTAAAAAAAAACACTATCTATTTATTAAAAAGACCATGTTAGTTTATTCATTGATGTGAAAAAGGTAGTCATCGCTATTAATCAGTATCAATACTTCACGAAAGTTATAAGTACTATAGTAATTTAAGATATCAAAGTTAGCTAATACTAAATTTTAATCGGTCAAATTTAATATTGAAATTCCACCAAGCTCCTTCAAATGAGCTAATACTGTTGAAAATTCATTTTCAGTTTAAAAACTATTTAATTTGTTCACATTGCTGTTTTTTAGTGTAGTAACTTACAGCTTTAAACGCATTGCTTAGTTCTCGAAAGCTCTGTTTATTTGACTGCAAATAAAAAAACTAACAGTTTAAGGCATAGGTTCCTAACGTTTTTCGGGTGGTGACCCCTTTTTATAAAAGCCATGTGACTAGACGACTCCCCCCCCGAGGAGTTTGAAATCCTCGATTTGCTATACTTTTTCCCTGGATTTTCTCCGACTCCTTTTTTTTTAAATCACCGAGGAATTACTTTTCCCCAGATTGTCTCCGAAACTCCTTTTGTTGTTCAAATCCAAACTCGAAAAAAGTTAGCGGCCCCCAGAAAACCCATCGCGACCCCAGGTTGGGAGCCCGTGGTTTAGGGTATAGATAAGTATTTTTTTTAAAACATTTTATCGAAATATATATATATATATATATATATATATATATATATATGTGTGTGTGTCTTTACTATACAAAAAAGATATTTTTTATTTCTTATAATGTATAATACTGTAGAATTTTGTTTAGAACAGTTGGAATAGTACAGAACTCTTTTAAACATTTACAGAGTAAGTATAAGAGTAATATTCGTAAAGAGTTTTTCTCGCACAAATCTTTCTAACAACGGTGCTAGTTGGACACTTACTTCACTAAAATTCTAAGTAAGGAAATAAGACTTTAGGCAAATTACTGGAAAACTTACTGCTGTATTGTAAGAAAATTGCTCGAAGTACAAGTTCGTCAAAATATCAATAATACGAATACAAATTGCTTTATTTTTTCTTTTTACAAATTTTTTTCTTATAAAATATGAACGTAAAATAATATAACATTTATGCAATTTATGCTTATAAAAGAAAATTTAACATCAGTCGAAAAAAAAACAAAAAAAAATAAAACAAAGGATAAAAAATATATTTTCATAATTCATTATATCAAAAGAAATGTCACACAAGATAAGGTAAAGAAAAAAAATATAAAAAAACTTAAATATGATAAGTTGCGCGCAATTCCCTACATATATTCACAATTATTGATAAAATAAGTGATGATGTACTCAACTATTGTCTAATAATATCAAAAAAAACTAGATTAAGATCTTCCAGATAACCACACTCGAGCAATTGGGTATAGAGGAACTTGTATATCGAGATATGTTACATTCGAGGTATTTACCGGTTACCAACAATTTGCATTTTTGTAATTTATAAATTTACAATTCGTATAATAAAATATATGCTGCTATGATAAAACATGTGGGATTCCTTTAAATTACTTAACGACTCGTTTTCATCTAGTTCCTTCTCGGTGAAAAAAATGAGTTTTTTTTTTTTAAAAAGGTAACAACCATTCGTTAGCTTATTTCTTTAAAACAATTGTTGTACTCTGTTAGAGTCAACATGCCTGGCTTTAGTAAATTTCTTTTAAGGACATACGAACAAAATAATCCTTCTCACTGAGATTTGTTAGTTTGTAATGAATAAAGTTTCCTCTAAGCCGTTTGAATTAAATTGCTAGGAAGGAAGGATGGATACTTACAATTGAACGAATCAACGATTTACGCGGATGAATATTAATGCTCTGTTTTTAGATTTTTCATTAGCCATTTTATGGAAGCATCGAACTAATTAAAATATTAAGAAATAATTAACGCATCATATATATAATATTACACTCAGAATTAGGGATATTTGCATGTTATAAATTAAAACTATTTGACATTCAACCACGAGTCATATTTTTTCTAATTAAAAAAAAAACGAAATGGAAAATCGATGACTGCTTTTATGTATTTTATTTATAGACATTTTTAAGACATTTTAATTTCAACGAATAAAAAAAATGGTTTTTAAATAAATATTTTTTTTCTTGTCCCATATCCTATATAATATATAAAGTTTTTTTAATGGCACCGAAATAATGAATTTATTTTATTTTGTTGTTTATATTTATTCAAATAAAACATTATAATATAATGAATTTTCATAAAAAAAATATATATATTTAAATCGCTTAGCGTTTACTGAAAGAAAATGATAAATACTCTTCGTATGATTCAGCGCGTGAAAATGTATTCATGGATTTGCCGAAATTTATGCAAACATTTTAAGCCTTCAAAAAGGTTAAAGTGAACCCACTTACTAGCAGATCACGCCAACCTCGTAATTTATTTACGAAAGCAATCAGAAAAAAACGGAAAAATATATTCCCGTTTCGTTTGCTTGGGTTGGTTAACATATGGAAACGTTTTTTACGCTACACCTGCAAATTTCCCACTAAAAATAGCATTATGAAATGTATGTTAAATCAAATATTGTAGTGTTCATTTTCTCAGGATAAAAGAATATGTAAACGTTACATAAAATATTGAAGGCTTATATTTTTTTTATTGATTTTGATGCAGGGATTTCAAATATTAGCGAAATAAATTATTCGAATATCGAAAACTAAATCAATATTCGTAATTGAATGATTTGACCACACATAAAAAAACACTCAAAAGATAAAAAAGTTATTTTTTTATTACTGTTTAATGTAAAATTAAGTATTTCTTTGGTATTACATAGCACATTACAATAGATTGCACCCCAAACAATTACTTCCATATTTGAAATATTTCGTAAAGTTGGTGATTTCTTTTGGAAGTAAATAAAAATATCGTCGGTAATTTTCAACAACCTCGTATCTCAAAAAGTAAAAGTTTTACGGACACACGTAAATGTACTTTATTCTAGCGCTATTGCTTTCTATCGTTATAAAACACCACTGGAATAATTTTGTTCTCAATATCTTTGAAGAAGTTAATAAAGAAGGAAGCAAAGACGTTTCTATCCATGCCATCTTCTCTTTTATGCTAAAAATAGCACATTGCTATAATATTGGCCAAATTATTTGTTTGCCAACGTTTTTGTATTAGTTCAAATAAAGAATAATGTTTTTTTGGGATACGAGTTAAAAGAATATGTGTGCATCGAAATTTTGAATTACTCATTACATCAAAAACTAAAAACTGAAATATTGAGATATGTGCATGTAGATAAGTAAGGACAATATGTTATAATGACTTTTTTCATTCGACTCTTATTAGTTATGTGTACTTCAAGTACCTACTTAATACACATAAATAATACATTATATATATATATATATAATGTTTGGAAAGATTGACAAGTGATCCGAATACCAAAAAAGAATCGAATATTCAAATATCTAATTGACGTCCTTAATTTTGAGTTTGAGGTTTTAGTTTTATTATGTATACAAAGCAGACTTTTTAAACATTTAATTGTTATATAATTTGGAGGAAATTTTGACATAAATATTTGATATAATTATTGAAATGAATATATCTCAACATACATATTGTTATCATTATTTTCATATTTAGGTTTTTAGATTAAGGTTACTTGAACCAGTTCAACATTTGCAACTTATCGACCTTTCATCACGAAGCACTATAATTTAGCTTAATTAAACCTTTGAAAACTTCGGATTTAATTTATTAAGGTAAACTTGTCGGAGGATAATTAGAATTGCGTGGGAAGTGGCATTTTCACTATTTCTTTCTTTACCTACTTAATTTTTAAACAGCCAATAAAGAAAGAACAAAATTCAACATTAAATTATGTACAGTCTTCACAGCTTTAGCCTTGGTTTAGCTTAGCTTTTTACAGTCAGATAAAATTACCGCTTTTTATGCTGAGCTGAAAGCGGAGGTTAAGATTTAAATAAAATGAATCTGTCACTGTTAATTCATAAATCAAATACAGATAACTGAGACTAAAGATAATTTCATCATTTTTTTTCAGTTAGTTTCTGTTTATACTTAAACATACTGAAAAAAACTATTTGTAGGTGACTGAAACATTATATATTTTATAAGAAAAAGTAAAATATAGAAACCATGTCTGTTCTCAACATCGATAATATGGATTATAATGGTTGTTCTACGGAAACTGCTTTTTACTCAATCACTTATTGTAGGTGCGTAAGAATATAACAATGGGTCTACAACACTATAGGTGGTTGACTAATTGTTCTTGCTGTGACCCGTTAATGAGGATTTGGTGTGTGAGAGAACACTTGAGCGTTCTCCGATGTACATGCCATCGAATAGAAAATGTATACATCGGTTTAAAAAATATTTTTAAAACTCATCATTATTTGTACACGTTAACCAGCTGAAGTCAACGATGTTGAATACTTTTCTTTATAGCCAGCCATATAAATATACTGTAGTATAATATAATATAATGCATATGATGAAATAACTTGGAATAAAGTACTGTTGACTAAATGCATTGCATTACTATTATATATTATGCCGTGAAGCAAATAGTGACAACGGTTTTATTTTAAACTTAAGATTGATAAAAAGTATCAAAAAATTAACATCACTGAAAAAGAACAAATATTTAGTGAGTCATAAATAAATTGAAATATTTCAAAATATAATAGAAGACATTCGTTAATTTTTATTTGTATATGTTATACTTTGTTAATATCTTAATTAATCTCTTTTTACTTATTTGTTGTAAACAATACTGTCAATCGATATGTATATTTAAGCCATGCAAACTTCCGAATCCAACATATGGATTCTTGATTGAGTATTTTAACAACAAATATTTCGCTGAGAAATTGTTAAAACGCAAAGTTTAGTGAAATAGCGTTGAAACTAGGGTATCCAATCCCGGAATTGACTGATTTTAAATCCCGGGATTGAGCACTCAACAATCGTGGATAATTTAAGAAAAGTTTTGGTGTCAGAATTTTTCATTATTTCATTTCCAATTTCTAAAACCTAGAAATTTGCCGATTTGCCCAAAATGTCAAAGTGATATTTTTCTCTCGTATTTTTTAGTTCTTCCAAGAATTTGAAAATCTCAAAATTCAGGAATTTTCCGATTTGCCGAAAATACCAGCGTGACTCGCTCTATAAATCGCGACCAAAATGATAATATAAATTTTCGTGATTTGCTAAAAAATTCTCAATCCCAAAATCCCGAGATCGGCGGCCATACCAATCCTGGGATTTTTGTATCACAAAATTAGACGGGATTGGAGAGCCTAGTTGAAACGGACTAGTGAATGATGTTGAAATAGATATCCAATACATTTTATAATTTTTGAAGAGATAAAAACGTTAAGATTTTTAGATGCTCCTGGTGTCTCCTCCGCCTAGCCTGAATTCCATAGAGAGGCATCATTTTAAGGCTACTTCAAGGGCATAGTAGTGAACGTTGCTTTGCGGCTCTGGCAGAAACGGTTAGCGGGCGCTAAGCATGTTTATTATTTCAAAATATAAAATGGCGAATAGAGATAACCAAAGTCTTGATTCCAAATAACTGTTAGAGATAATTAATTAGTAGACATGATAATTTTGGCCGGTTTGTGGTTGGTACAACATATTAATTCTCGCGGCTCGGAGACTAGAAAAATACTTCTCTGCCGATGGGGGTCGTTTAGGGACCCCAGTGGTTTCCTCATTATTGGCCTTATTCTTATGAATTTCAAAAAAAAAAATAGTCTAAGGGCTTTAAAATATCTCTTTGCATCATTCCTCATACATTTTTTTTTATAAAAATCCGTGGTTTTTTAATAAATAATCATATTTTAAGTTGCGCGTAAAAAATACGTCATTCCAGTACAAATATGTATTTGCAACTGACGCGTTCAGCCTAGTTATCTTACGAACGATCGCTGATAAGCGGGCGCTTATCTCGTTATCGCATCGCGTTATCGCGTATTTATATAAACTACAAAAGGTCCAAAAAACTATGATATAAAAATACCTTAATTATAAACATTGTATCACCCATATTAAAATAGATATTTAAGAAAATGTGGGTATTGGGGTCGTATTTCTTGAGCTTAGAACCGGAAAAGTTAATACTGGTCTATAAAAAAGCAGTATGCTGAATACATTCTACGTAAGTGTAATTTAATGCACGAGGAAATGAAAGAACTGCGCTAGTCGATCCAACCGTTCATTGGACCAATCGGCCAATCGGTGACTAATAAAACAAATTTGCATGATATCAATAAGCTTGCAGCGTCATACGGACTTATAGAAGCTTTTCGTTTATTTTGAAGAATTGATTTTCTTCATATTTAAGTATACGCTACCAAGTATTTGGCAGTTGTTCCTAAAACACTCCCAGTCAAAGAAAAAAAGATTTTTTACGCCACTGGACAAGCATATACAATAAACGAATGAAAAGGCAGTGGTGGGTGGAAAAGAGCAAGATGGACGATTTAAATAAAAAAAATCTCAGAGAGTTGTATTTATTCAATTTATACATTATCATTAGGGACCGGTGGACGAATGGCATGGAAATAGTGAAGAGCAAGATTGGGTTATTCAATAATTGTATCAATTATGCGCTGTAAAGCTTGGACGTGAAGGCATCACTTATTATATTACGCACCCTTTTAATCAGAAACCGGGATTTCAACATCCGGTCATGGTTGGCTGAGTAATTGCTTTGGCAATTAACTGACTGGGAAACCTATAAAGTCACTCTACGACAAACAACTTTGTCTGTGATTGTATTGATCCATACAAGTCTGAATTTTCCAAGTAATGTTGCAAATACTATTTATTAAATATGTATGGTTGATATTAAAAATCTTAGATTTGAGCATAAATATTTGTTGAAACTATTGGTTACTTAGGATATTTCTGGATCTTAGGGACATTTATTGTACTGGATACTTTTGTAAAAATATGACACAATTAAATGTTTGTATTAAATATACAGTTTTATATAATGATCATAACTGGTTTGACTATTTAGATTTTTTTTTCAATGTTATAAAAAGCTACTGTTTTTAAATTTAAAACAAGTGTGTAAAATAAGTACATCAATTAATATTTTGGATGTTGATATTTCTCTTTCCCAAATCGATTTAGAATACATTATTTGTGAGAAAATTTATCTAAATCATACAAATTTACTTATGTTGTTTCAGTAATTAGGGAAAAATCATTATGTTTTCTTGTCTTTTGGTAAAATACTATAATGCTAATAAATTTATATTTTTAGGCAGCTTTATTTAAAAAGAAAATAATAAAATAATAATAACAGATCAATTGAAACGGCTAATGGTCCAAACGGGCAGTGTGCCAGGTAAGCGAGTGAGAAAATATCATTTGAAAACAGCTGTTATCCGAATCAAGAAATTTAGGAAAACAGACAAATCTGATTAAGAACTTTACAATGGTCAAAAGCGTGACAAAGCGAAGAAGGATTAAGTTGTATTATAATCAGTGGCGGTTCGTCCATAAGCACCCATAAGCAAATTGAAAAAAATGTAATATGTATGTACATATTTTTTTTTATGTTACATGAAAATATCAATATTATTTAAGCGTGTATTTAGTGTGCCCGCGCACCGATACATACAATGTTATCATGGGCCGCGTTACTAATATTAGAAAGCGACACAACAAGTACATTTGTTTTGTGCAGTACTGTTTTCGATAGAATATGCTCGCGTGCGTGAGGGAAGGACGCAGGGAGGAAGCTTGCAGCTAAACTCTTGATTTTGAACTGCTATTCCGGCAGTACCTGCAGTAAAAGACTGATGCGAGCGCGTTTTTTTATTTTGGTTAAAACTTTTTCACAAGTTATTGAATGGCGCACGTAGAAATTATTTACAACCAAATGCAATCTACTAATACCGATGCATTTTCAATAAAAGAAAACTTTAAAAGTTTTACTAATACCATTATACAAATATAAAATTCTTAAAGCGAATTGTCTTTATCTCAGTCTGAGGAAGTTACTAATATGTAACGATATTATAATTAGGGATATAAAGGAAGAAATATTTTTTCTAATCGACTAATAGCTGTGAAATTGTTTAACGAAGAAAAATTTGAAAAGTACAGAAAGAAAACGCGGATGAAAGATCTACTACGTACCGTCAAATTATATCCTATGCTTGAAAAACAAAAGCTTCAGACTGAATTGTGTGAAGTGTTTTATCCAAGAGAAAAAATGCATAGCATTTAATGGCTTTGTAAATATTTATTTCTGCAAACTTTTTCAAACTTCTGCAAAGTTTTTGAGAAAAAAATAAAAAAAAATCTGATTACAAATCCAATGACTACCACTGAGACAGAACGGTTTATTTTGTCAATAAAACGAATAAAAACATATTTAAGAAACAGAATGGTTCAAAAAAGATTGAGGGCTTTGTCTATCCCATCAATCGAAAAAAATATCTTAATGAACAGTGAAAAATTTAATGAAAAAGTGGTAGACATTTTTTCAAGCAGAAAAGACAGAAAAATGAATAAAACATTGAAATAAAAATACATATTAAGTATAATTTTGGATGTTTAAAACAAAATATAATCCAAGTGTACATTTTTTATTTTTATTCTACCGCAGCACCACTAGATATTTAATTCACGAGCCGCCACTGATAATATTAAAATATCACATAAAAACATTAATTTGTATAAATTACGATGATAATGGTAAAGTAATATTTTTAGAAACTATCATTCAGCATTTTTTATATACCTTTACTTACACTATTGCTTTATCTCAAAGAGGTTTTCTACATTCCTATTTTGTGATACTTTTATGAGAAATCTAAACGCATTTTGAAAGGGTATACGGCATATCCACCTATATGTATGTCAATCGATTTATTTTACGACTTGCTTCCATGTCAGAAATATATTTATACGCGAGTTTTTGCACGATTCTGTCTTTGTGAAATATTGCGTATTTCTTACGTAACGGGTTCAAAAATATTTTACTACGTGATGGCTTCAGAAAAACATTTGAGGCATTTTAAATGACGGTGAGTTAAGTTATTATCTCATGAAAATAAAGTTAATATGACATTGATAGTGTAATGTTTATTTTATGAGTCCGTTTGGCGTAATCGATTTCCCATATTTCTTTTCTTGCATATCAAAAAATGAAGAGTGTCTAACAGTACACAATTTAAAATTTGTATTATTGTATGCTGGAACAAAGAAGTTATGATTTTTGTTATATAAAGTAAATTTTGAAATACAATTGGCAATTAAAAACATATTACTTAATACTATAAATATTTAATACATATGAGAAATCAACGTAAATTTTGTAGCATTCAGCGGCGAACCGTTTCAATTTCACAGAACTTTCAACTGCGAACCTCTCAAAAGAAACTTTGTATAAGTCTTTTTGTTGTTATTGCTGTTTTTATTCATACATTTTTCAATTTCTTTGAAGAGCCCAAACGAAACGCTTAAAGGAGTAGAGCAATATGCTTTTGACTAATGCATAATGAAAAATGGTAAAATATCCTATTTGTTCTGATGTTGCCGCTACATAAAATATAATGCTAAACATTCATGAATGTTTTCTATGACAGTAAGATATATTTTCCAAAGGCTATTCAACATACTATTTATCTCTTTTTGTAGTATAATATATGAACTTTATTTAAATTTTCATTTCGTTTATGAATGATAATTTAAAAATATATAAATGCTTTTTCCCTTTCTGAATTGCCTATTTTTGTACCAAACGACCTTATATTGTGAGAACAGTTTTATAATAAAATGGAATTTAGAATTTAGATAAACTGCAAGCGATGTGTAGCTGACACGGTTTTGTAATAAATAGCTGAGATAAATGAATATGTTGGATATGACAACGTATTATTGCAGTATTAAGGCGAAATGGTATATAAATAATACAAATATTGAATTTTTACTGTAAAACTATTCCATAATGTTAATAGACTGTATTTTACGCCTATTATCGAGAATCTTAACTAATATTGTATTGGGTTTTTAAAACTAAGAAACTGATTCTTACCAAGTTTTTTTTAGGTCTCCAAATGAAAGAATGGCGAGATTAAAAAAATACATTATTAGGCAGTGATATAATGCAACACTATGTGTAAGTATAGATAAGATTTATGGTGGTAGTTATTATTTAATATAGCTAAAAATATAACGAACGGAATAATATGCAATAGTATAATGTTATCTATATAAAGCTTATATAATTTTGCATATTTTCAATATAAAAGATAAAAAAGATATTTTTTACGTGAATTTCAGATAAGCTTCTTTTAATGAGTTTTTTTTGTTAATCAAAACGGATTATCTTGTTACTGCGAAGGTTAAAAATATTTCGAAGGGATTATAAATATTGAACTGTTTTTTTCGCCGTAAAATTATTTAAAAAAATATTTTACACCTTCTTTTTCAACATTAATTTAACGGTATAAGAATTTCCATCTTTCAAGTCGAAAGTTATGTTACAATAACTAGACAACTAAACAGCTAACAGTAGAATGGAGACAGTATTTATCTGAGAAGAAAGTTTTTTAATTATCCTTTATTACATGTTTGGCAACGATATTGTTTTATTACACAAGCTTAACTTTATTTTAGATATATAATAAATAAACAATTATTTATTCTATTTTCAATATGTAATATATATAATTTTCCAAATGTAATTAAAAAATAACCTCAAAATAAAATAAAATAGATAACTATAAAGAGTTTATCGTTTTATTTCTGAATCGCAACGTACTGTTACTTCGACTAGTCTTTATTGTTTTATGCTGGATGTTTTTTTAATTAGCTGAGCTTAAATTAATTTTATATTAGGATAGGAATTTAAGATTTAAAAAAAAAAAAAAAATGAAGAAGACTAAAGTGTCGGGTTTGTGGCATAGTGGTCAACTTCATTGACTTCCGTACTGAACAGGCTCAAATCCCAGTACGAACAGAATTTTTACAACCGATTAATCGATTTCTGCCTGAAGGCATAGATGTTTGTAATGTCTGAAAATTCTATTCTACCAATCCAATCTTAAAATAACGAGTGTAGCGAGAATGATAAGCCAACCACAAATTCTATCCTACTCTATTTGAAAAAAAGAGAGATTGAGTTACTGAGTAACATGCAGTTCTCGTATAAAAACTTCTGATGAAATACTTCCAATAGGAGGCGATATGATCCAAATTGCGTGACATGGTTTAAAAAAAGTGAACGTTCAAATATAAGTAATTGATATGGGAGGCACGTTTTGTTATATATTTATGTATAAGTGGATTCCTTTATGTTCAAAACCCGAAATAAGTTTGTTTTATAATTACTGATATATTATATGTATATGCGTGCAAAATCATACTATCTGCTTCATTAATAACTTAAAGGTCCTAAAGTAATACTAAAAGATACGTGGTGATTGTAAAGCAAAGATTTAAGAATTAAATCTGATAAATTGTAAAAAAACGAAAGAAAAATTAAAATACATATTGATTTTTTTTTAAAGTTTAGGAATAATCAGTATAACAGAACCATTGTTATATTTCAAAATCATAAAAACTATTGCCTATCTCGTGAGATTTGTGGCTTCTTAAATCACTTCCGATTAATATGGGCAGTTTGAGTGACCTAATAGTACTTTGTGTTACGATCTAATTTCGTTTTATATTTAAATTCTACGTTATCTTATAACGTTCAATGTAATCTAAAAAAATCATCATTCAAAGAATGCATACTGATTAAATTTGTGACTTTTATAACTATTAAAATTTTAATTATACGCATTTCAAATAAATGTGCCATGAACTAAAATGTTACATTATTCTCTCCACAGCAAATCCAGTTGAAAATTTTCATAATTAATTTTCCTGTGTTTTTAAAATTGTCACAATATTACTTTTGTCGTAAACATGTGACAATGCTCTACCAGGGATTGAAAGATTCGAATAAAAAATTATAAAGTGTACAGATAGCTGAGATTTTTGACGATTGACGCAGTCAAATTGTCAAAACCAATTCTTATAAAATTGAATGAACTACAATGTTTGGTATTACATTTTCGAGCTCGTAAAAACAGACTTTGTATGCATTGAGAACATCGTAAATAAAATTATTGCCTACTGTAACAAAAGCCTTAAAAAATTGTTCAAGCAATTTGATGATCGTCGTTCACGTTTATGTTTGTAAATATTTCATCAAAGCTTTGTAAATTTAGGTAGTTATACATAGACGGTAACGGCGCGTCGCGGCGCCTGTAGGCGTCGCTTTAATGGATGACAGTTTAAGACAGATATGCAAAGTAACACATTATCCGCAATGTTTTCGTGAATCCATTGATGGAAAAAAACTTCTTGCCTGATTACTTAAATTTGAATTTATTGTTTATTTTAAGTGTATTTTTAATGGTTCATATTATATTATACTATACAAAATAATTTATCATATATTAAAAACATCTGTTATATCTTGCGTAAAAACTTTCCTTCAAAACGACACAATAAAATATCATACAAATTGCTTTTTGTGATATTAAATGCGTGATACTAATGAGTACAATATATTATTAAATGAAGTGAAATATTTACTCACAAATTGCCATTCTATAATTATTAGAATATAAATCGATACAATATAAAAAAATCTTTAATATATTAATAATTTAATATATCTAAAAAAAAAGTTGAAGAAGTTGAAGAGGTCTTCAACTTTTTATTTATAGTTTATTTTTCTTGTATTTTGCTTAAATTTATTTGCTTAGTTGGAATTGTTTGTCATACCTTGTTTTTCTTACTTATCTTTTGTATAAATATCACTGTTTCATTGTATTTCTTATCAGTTGACAATACTCACCATCAGCGAAACCGGTCCTGATCCAATAAATTTTATGTGGAAAAAGTACTAAAAATGTTTTATTATTTTTATTATAGATAACTCTGACAAAGTTTGTTTTGAGATTACTAAAGCGGTAAAGCTTTTAATAATATAAATAAAACGTTATATTCAGTAAGATTATTTTTGTTGAAATGTATGCTTCTATTAAAATACATCTCTGAATTTAGAAAATAAAAATCTTAATTTAATCTATTTAATGTTCTCAAAAAACTAAAGTATTTAATTGTATTTTTCTTGAATCCGTTACTTAAATTTCATTATTACTACAAAATTATTTGTATCTTCAATATAGCTGTCTAAATTTTCAGTACAGCATTTTTCGTTTATTTTGCTTTAGATACACTCACACATAATATTTTAACCTTTTTATTTTTCTTTGCTAAATTTTTTAGCAACGTTCAAAACTTCAGTGATGAATTTAAATTTTTGAATATATTTTTTTCGAATCGAATAAACTATTTATCAATAAATTCAAAACGATAAGCTGTCCAACAACTAATACTCCCTCGATTCTATATTTAGAATACAGTAAGTAACTGATGGCTTATCACGTGTCAAGATTAATAGTGTTTGTCAAAAAATATTAAATATATTTACTGGTGAATCGCTAGTACATCACGATAAAACTAACAAACTCCTTTAAAATCTGATACATATCTCATTGGAGTAAACATGAAATGAATTTTAATAGCTGGATCAATCCCAACTATTACTGGACCGGAAATTTTGCTGTAAATCTAGATCCTTGGCAAAAATAAATATTTATCCTTAATAACCTTTAACCCATACTTTGTTAATGAGGTATGTAAAACTCTTACACAAGTAAATAACCTATCAAACGTTCATTAAGAGACCGCTATATTTATTTATCACTTACTAAGTATGGCTGATAAAACATGTGTATTTTAGATGAATTCAACGGTGAATTGTAAAAAAAAAAATATATATGAAATAATTGATATCGATAACCTTCTATTCCACTGATTGTGTTTATATGAGATAATTTTTTCAATAATGTTTATAGATAACTTTCCGGTGATGTATTATACTTGTAAAAAAACAAAATTAAATGCTCGTTCAAATCGACAAAAGTTAAATACAATAGCACATTAAAACGTAAAATATCATCATCTAAATACTAATAATGCCAGGGGTGGGGAACCTTTTATTCTCTAAAGGCCATATTTATTTTTTCTGATTTAACATAAAGCCGCTGTAAACATTGACTTGGGGATCTTTGGCTGGAAACAATTTAATGCCAGTTTGTAAAGCCCAGAAATTTGCGAATCCAAAATCTCAGGAATTTACGAATTTACAAAAAATAGCAGAATTGGCTTATCAGTTCAAAAGGCCGCAGGTTCACCAAGACTGATTTAGGTACTATTTAAATAATGAACAAAATATTTTTTTTTCTTATGAATAACAGTATTACAAACACTCGAATAAATTGGCAATTAACTGTCACTCTGTTTTATCGGTATTGTAATACTCGTTGAAGTTATTCTCGGTAATTTTATTTATGTCGACCTATGGCAGACATTTACTGACCACTCTACATAATGTCGTATATCATAAAAAGTCACCTTTACGCAGCTTACGTTTTCCTTTCCACTTGAAAAATTTCTGAGCGTCGTACTGTACTTATTTATTACCTTTGAGTAACATGAGAAAAATCCACTCACCGCTTGAAGTCATTCATTGCTTGAAATGAATTGTAAGAATATAAAAAATATGAATGAACGACATTTTATTTGATCTATTTTAATCAAGGATACATTGCTTGGCACAGGTTTGCATAGTATGACCATTTAAACAGCAAAATGTACTTTAATGAAGTGTTAAACGAATTGATCATAACTGCATTTTAGAAATGTACGAAATATCAGTCAAAAATTCTCAACCTAGTCGAATTAAGGGTAAGCGTAGCGGTCTACAGCAACATCTATAATTAATAACTCTTTAAAACAAATTATAATGTGGCTATTTACTAACATTCGTGTAATTAGACATTAAGCTTTTATTGGAAATTCGTACCTAAATAAATATTAAAATAGTAACTGTGAAATGGAGAATTGCTTAAATAGGTAAAAAAGTTAATGCTTTTGATTTAACTTTTAAGATGTTTACTGCCAATAACTTAGTGGAATGCAAAACGAGGATTTACTTACTTAACTTTTGTATAAATATCACTGTTTCATTGTATTTCTTATCAGTTGACAATGCTCACAATGAGCGAAACCGGTTCTGATCCAATAAATTTTATGTGGAAAAAGTACTAAAAATGTTTTATTATTTTTATTGTTTTTGATTTTTTAGAAGAAAAAAAAGATGCAAAAACGATGTTTTGATGATATAAACTAAAGTAATTCATATAATTTAAGATTTCGACTGAAGTTGCTTGGTGGAATTTAAAGTAATTCAATTTAATATTGATTCAAAAATATGTATCGTCCTTTACTTCCGTTAAAATAAACTTATACTATTGATTTTTTCTGTTTTCATAACTATTTAATTAATGATAGTTATCTTTTAATGAATCATTTTAAAAGGTTTCAACTGTTGAATCTTCATGAAAAGGTATTTATTATATTGCGTTAATAACAAATACCCCGGCTGCGTGTTAATGTCGTTGATTTAGAGCACGGAGGTTACAGTTTGATCCCAGTACTGACTATTTTTATGACTTTGATCGATTTATGGATTTCTATCCTAATGCAAGGACGTTTGTGAGGTATTGAAATCTCTCCCACTCATCATACCCTAAAAACAGAGCGTAGAGAGAGCGATTGGCTAACCACTAGTCCTATCCTAGTCTTATCCTTCTACTATTACTCTCTTAGGAAACAAAACGGCGGGTCAACGTCGTTACCTTCGGTTAGGGAGGTCACGGGTTCTAATACCAATACGGATAGTTTTATAAATTGATTTTTCAATCGATTTGTGAATTTCTGTTCGAAGGCTTCAATGTTTGTGATGTCTTCAATTCCTTCTCACGCATCCTATCCTAAAATAGACGTAGCGAGAGCAATTAGCTAACCACTAGTAATATCTTTCTATCTCTAAAAAATAGAAGTTGAGCGACTGAGTAACGAACAGTTCTCATAGAAAAAGTTCTGTTGAGATACCTTCATTAATGATCAAAAACAGGATCAGCGTTTGCGAGTATTATTAATTGATAAGTAGGAAAGTCTTGAAGTTAGTGAAGTATTATTTATTCGTTTCATAAAATTGTAAAAATAATACACAGATTTTTTTTTTTTTTTACGATGAGGTTAGAAAAAAACAATTTCCGAAAATTCGCTTTTTAAAAATCATTTATTCATTTTGTGTGTTTGATAGAAAACTTGTATTCTTGAGGCAATCTTAAATGTTGAATGTTTTTTTACAAAAGTATCAATTTATTTAAAGCTTATAGACAATACGAAACATTTATTAACGTCGCAGAGAACAATAAAGAAAATGATGCTATTTGATATTTTTTTAGCTGTTCCAAAGTGATGAGTGAAATTTTATTATTTGATGACAGTTAATTTTTGAAAAGTCACCAATGTCTCACACAGTCATCGCCGCTTTGCTTGTACCAGGTGATAATTATACGAATCACTGAAACTATATAATAAGTAAATTGAATTAATTACGGTTAGTCATGGAAGATATATATGTCTGTAGTACAGTTTGCTTAAATTTGCATAGTAATATAAATACAAATATCACGACCCGAGAACTACAAGACTCTAAGAACAGATTTTTGGTGAAACAAAAGTAACAACGAAACAGTTATCTATACACAATTAATGGTATACATTGTTACTTTTGTTTCGTCATAAAACTACACTTAGAACCTTGTAGTTGTTAGAACGCGATATCGTGATTCAGAATACCTTTACGTTCCCCTCTTTATTTTAATTTAAAAAAAAAAATTATAACTTAACGCGTTTTGTCTGTCAAAGTATAACACATATTAAAACCTTCTATAAAATTTAACATTTTGCAAAAACGCTTATAGTTGTAAGATAGAGGTAAACCAATTTTTAATTTTAAAAAGTCTTCAAAAATATTTATTGGAGATAATTCTGTGGAAACTTTTCTAGTTATAAGTTTGAAGTGGTGGTGCTTGGAATGAATATTTATAGCTTTATATGACAAATTATTATAAACAGATTCACATAATTATACATATATATGTATATTGACATTACAGCTTACGCCAATGCGTCAAATATGTTTAAAGTTTTAAAGTTGAAAGATCATACGAGATATACTCGATGAGAATTTTTGTAAGTCACATGAGATTAACTCAAGGAGAATTGACGTCACAAACACCCATGTCTTAGATCTCAATTGAAAAATTGAAAAAATCCAATTTGACATTGTGACCTTACCGGGAATCGAACCCGGACCCCCCTGATCGGTAGAGCAAGCTCTAACCAACTAGACCACAGCGGGTGACAAACAATTAGGAAACCTATTAAATTAAATGTTTTTTTATTTACCAATAAGTTTTCTTTTTTAATACTCATAAAACTGAATCCTATAACATTAAAACAAAAAATATACATAATATTAATTCAGTCAAGCACGAATAATGTATTCTATACAGTTGGTACCTAACTCGACATAATGACATAGTCTTTACAATTTTAATCAAGTTTTCTACGATGCAAAGCAGTTTTTTGAAATTGATTGTTTTTCAAGCAAAACGAAGACGTGGCAAATGCATTATTTTTATGACCTCTTAAAATTAAAATTTGTAATAAATATTTGAACGCTAGGGTTATTTATTATTTAAAGTACTCTGATAATTTACTGGGTTTTATTCAAGCGATTATTTTTTTTAAATTTAATATTTTATTTTAAAGAGCCAAAAGCTTTAAAATTTTGATATTTATCTTGAATTTTTATTTCTTTAATGCATTTTCGCTAAGAAATCTTAAATGTATTCGTTATCGACAAAATTTATGGGCGTTTACATAATCAAAATAATTCAAATTTGATATTAAAGTTCCATGAAAAACCTTCAGTCGAAGTTATAAATTATATTGAATAAAGTAATTGCTCGACAATAGAAATTTTAATTTAAAAAAAAATATTAAAAGCACTAAGTATTCTGAGTATGTATATATTTTTAAGTTGTTGCTTATAAACTAGATCGAATGAATTTAGATATTAATCATTACTAATATGCTACAACGTTTGTGTGAACATTAGTTGTTTTCAAGTAAATTTACTTTCGATACTTACTGTGTACTAAAAGATAAAATGGGTACGGTGATGAATTCCCGCTCGTATTTATTGCAAAGTGAAAAATTCTGTCACGCTGGGTCGTAAATGCCAAACAGTGTTGCGATATACCTCATATCTACATCGGATAAACAAGAATTATAAAAGGTGGCCGTCTTTATTAAAACACGATCAGACTTCTTTAAATACTATCACTTAACAGAGTTCTTGTTATTTAAAATGTACACAGGTCTACAACGAATATTAATAAAAAATATGTTATAAAGCTAGGAAACTATATAAGTAGGAAAGTTTCTTAGTAAATAAATATTTTTTTGTGCGAGATCGCTATTATGAAATAAAATAAGCAATGAAAATTGATGACAATCAGTCAAGTTTTTTCTGCATCAGATTTTGTTATTTTAGACCACCGTAAGATAAAGAAATGTTCTTCATTTTTAAAAAAGACTTACCTTAATAATTATTATTGTAAATTTAATTTATTATTACGAAAAATTATCTAAATGATCTATTGTATATCACTCACAACTAGTTGAAAACTGTTTTA
This sequence comes from Himalopsyche anomala, assembly GCA_031772345.1. Classification (NCBI taxonomy): domain Eukaryota; kingdom Metazoa; phylum Arthropoda; class Insecta; order Trichoptera; family Rhyacophilidae; genus Himalopsyche; species Himalopsyche anomala. Next base: position 24,849,821 of record CM062827.1, read on the forward strand.
TCCATGTGGATACTGTCATAGATAATAATATATGAGCTGATATTTCATGGATCCTTAGCACTGAATAAATGTCAAAATACTCATTCATGTTTAATAAAATATTCACAACATCAAGAATAATATTCTTACAACACGTTTGATCAAAGAATTCTTTTTTATCGAACAGAATTTTTATAAGGTAATGTTTCGTTAGCTTAACTTGTAAAAATGCTTATGGATTTATGAAAAAAATAGTTTTCCATGACAGTTCTAAATAATTGACAGTAAAAAATATATTGTCAAAACCTTCATTAAAAAGGATTTTATTGCTAATTTTAGGCATTATTATTTTCCACTGTGTGGTCACCAAACTACGGCCCATGGGTTGAACCCTGCCTCTTATTTTTAATATAATATTAAAATATTTTACGGTGAAAATTTGATTTTGGAATTTTTTTTATAGGATTCCAACAAGAATATTTTTCTTCCGCCCGGAGGGGTCCAAACGTTTTTGAAAAAATCATCCGACCCATTTCCCAAGTAAGCCAGGCTAGCAATACAATTATGTAATACATTTATACAAATTGATTACGATGCGCTTAATTTACTTCTAAATTTATTATATTATAAAATAATGACCGTCTTTATTTAATTTTTTAAAAGAAAAATCTGTCTAGAATTGAAACATTCATTTATTTTATTGTTAACTATTTGGTTAGATTGATTCAACTGTAAAAACTTTTAAAGTCATTATTTGACGGCTAATGTAAGCTTTCGTTTATCAAAAGTTTTTGGGTCCTGAAATAATTCAATTACTAAGCAAACAAACATAGAATCACATAACTTTATAGACTTTATCGACGCAAACGTACTGCGATAGTATGTTGGAAATGTTAATATTAAATATAAACAAAATAAAAATAACGGAATATATGATCACACCTACAAAATATTTTGCTCAATTGAAAAGCATCTCTATACTCAAAAACAGTTTTTTTTGTGAACGAGATTGTCATAACGATCAATGGTAACTGTTAATCAACTATTGGTGAATGCTTTTAACTTTGTGTCAGTCCTGTGTTTGGCGTTGGTTATATCCATAAATCTTTATTATGTCATAAATTCAGTGGGTTAAGTCCAGCTTGGTAACATTGAGTTTTTTTAGATGTATATTTATAATAAGATTATTTCTGATTATTTTATGGATACTCTTGACAATTACACCCCTTGCTATTTAAGCTTCTTGTCGGTGCTATCTATTTTGTTTCTAATCCGTCGACTGCTATTTTTTTTTCTTTATGAGATTAAATTTTCATCCGATGGTTTGTTATATCTTTGGACCCTGCTGTCCTGGTTTTGGACGCTAATGTTATAATTGCAAAAGATGTTTGCTTAAATACTTAGGGCTTGAAACGCAATAGAAAATTTCTTCTGTCAAATTTGTGCTTTGTTCTTTTAACAATGCTGAATAATTTGGTTTTTATCAAACCTTTGTGTTATACGAAATGAATGGTTGTTAGGTAAGATAAAATATGTTGAAATATTGTACGATGTCTATATTATACAGCTTACATTATAAGCGGATGAGCTGCAAAAAATAAACAGATAAAGCTTTATGTTTGCATTTTGAACACTTAGAAAATGTATAAAAATCTGAACGTTGCAAATTATTTACGGACAAGCTTTAAGTTCGTAAGTTGACGCTAGTTTTCGACGTCGGCTTCACAACGGTCTCGTGTCACGGGCGTCGCTTCGCATTATTTCAGTGTCGCTGCGTAATCTAACTTTCAGTAAACACTGTCCAAAATTACAGTCAAAACCTCTCAAGTGCAAAGTCTTCTCAATTTTAACAATGTGATTTATTTTATTTTTTACGTATTCAGAGTGTTTACATCACTACAAAAACAACACAAATTTCTTCACACCTTAGTAATCTTGTTATCTTTATTCAAAAAACCAAACCACTAAAAATTACATGATGCAACTATGTCAAACCATTTTTGTTCCAATTCAAATACTAATAAATAATAAACCCAATACTAATAAAAATGGTTGCCAATATTACTTTTCAAAAAATAATTGTACGTGGCTTACGTATTCTTCTTAAATAAAACAAATATATCATAATACAAATCAGGTACATATCTAGGACTTGATAAAAGGTTATGAATATTTAAAAAAAATCCCATTGTTAAATATAACAAAAAAAAAACATTTCATTTCGTATTTTGTCAGCTTGCAAGCAATTAAAAATAGATATCGTTAAAATATTTTCTTCGTTTTCTTCAATGATATTAATATTTTTTTCGTATTGTACATTGAATCAAATTGGAATGACAAAACAAAAGTAAACTAAAAAAGAAGACAGTGTATGATGGTTATTTATTGAAAATTTACATTAAATATACAGGTAACAAATTCAAACGTTATTATTCTTCTTCCTATATAACTAAGTATAATTTAACTTATTCAACTTATTCAAACAAAACATTCTAATTATTTCAGATTCTGTCTGAACATAATACACTATCATTTTAATCACCTGATGATGAAAATTGGTCTTCAAATAAAGCTATAGATTGCGTTCGCTTCGAAATTAATTTTTGCCAGGTGTTCCTAATTGGAAAGCGACGGAAAATATCGACCGCTCCTATTCCAAGCAAGCGTAAGCTCTAAGGAAAGTTTTCCTAAAGTTCAAAGCAACAACACCTCGTAACGGATATTCATTCAACTATTATAATAATTATTAAGTTTGTTTGGTGTAAATAACAGGATGGAAACTATAAATAATAATTATAGAGCTACATTTTAAACATTGAATCGTTACTTTGGATTGTATTTCTAAGATTTTTTATCCGTGTAGGCTCCCAATGTGGAGCATATGGCCTCATAAGGGAGTTATCTCAACAATTTTTTTTTCTACGAGAACTGTTTATTATCAGTCGCTCAACCTCACTTATTTTCAAAGTGTATCTTAAAAGAATGCTACTGTACTTCGTGCATAAAAATATTCGTTTTTTTACATGTAAAAAAAATACTACAATACAACGGTCTCGCGGGAATTTCGCAGGAAATGAAAATTTTATGTCTCGTGTGAGGCCTTAGAATCCCTAACATACATTATGGTTGTTATTTGATTTTGTCATTATTTTATATTTTTCCGTTTCTATTTTCACATAGTTGTATTTTTTATAATAACATAATACATACGTACAAAATAATAATTTTACGGCACTGCTGAAAGCTATCTGTTGCCAGAAAGAGTTTTTGAGCGTAAATTAGATTTTTTTAAATAAAGTTCAAAAGTCATTGCTGACACTGCAAAGCTAATTCTATAAATGATTTGAAAAGTTTTCGTGTTGTATTTTTGGAGAAAATTATTCTTTTTGTTGTAAATTTTTATGTTACTCACTTTGGCTACTTTTGAAATCATTTTGAAATTATGAACTCAGATCTTAAAGATTTTTAAGGAAAAAAAATACAAAACAATGTTTTGCAAAGGTGATGTTTTCCACTTCAGGTTTTGTTTAGACGATCTTAAAAATGAAAAAATATTATCAAACCCTTATAAGTACTTTCAAAATAAAAGGTTGAACTACTTTAAATACTCAATGATTCCGTATCAAATATGTTGTGTCATTGTTTTAATTCTGTTTTACATAATTTCATAGATTTTAGCAGATTTTTTAAAAACGAGAGATAAAATAAATAGGTAATCATTAACTTACTATTGTTTCTTTGTATTATTTGTTTTAAAAATAAAAAAAATACTTTTTTTACCAATTCTATTTTTTTATAAGAAATGATCGGTTTCGCTCATCACGAGCATTGTTAACGGATTAAAAAATAAATTAGTACTGGGTTATTTATATAAAATTGAATATAACTAAAAACAAGGTGTAAAAAACAATTGGTTAGAAAATACTACTAATTTGTAATAAAAAAAAACAGTTTGTCACGAAAGATAAAATAAGTTCAACAGTAATTTATAAATATCTATGAACAGAATAAACACATGTTGATTTTTTACATTGTAATTATAGGTCACTTAAATACGCCTCGACTTATAGGTTTCATTTTATTGCACGATATAAATTATCATTTTTTTCGGTTTACTATTGAATCGTTTATTTATTTGTTATATTAATTTTTGAGAAGCTTATTTATTAAATATGTAAATTTGTTGACACTTAGGTGCCTTACTGCAAATAACACAAAAGAAAAAGATATTTTATCTCTGGAGTTGGCAGCAGGCCACAAAAGGGCAAGACCTTTACTCCTTTATTTTGTTGAGTAGCAAATAATAACAACGCAGAATTTCGATTTATGAGAATGACTCTCTGTTTCTGGCATAGTGCGAGCGTTCGTTTTCACACAGCAAGCTGAACTCTGTTGGCCCAGGCCAGCTTGTAAGACTGTCATAAGTAAAGCTATTTGTAGAGTGAGAAAATTATTATATCTGCTTGCTACAGATAACCGCCTGTTGGGTTGTTTCCTCTCTGTATAAGTAGTATTGACCCAAATAACAAGTGAATTGGTTAGTGCATGAACAGTTACAGCGCGTATACTTAAATAACAAACACATTTCATTTAATCAGACTTCTAACTATCATTTTGATCTACTAAAACTAAATAGTAACTCAACTGAAGTGCCAACATTGAAATGTAATCTACGATAAATACAATCCAACAATGTTGATTTTATTTGTAAGATGAATGATTGTCAAAAGATTATCTACCATTTTTTTTTATAAAATAAGTCACTGCCACCTCAGTGTTCTTTTAACTGTCAACTATGAAAATAATTTATTGTAAGACGAGCTTCTGAAAGTTACATGTTTTTTTTGCCAAAGTGTAAATGGGCAGTAAGTAGATTATTGTGTTTTTCTATTTTTATACATTTTTTAAGCCTAAATAATCTCTCATTTGACAGCCACTACACTAAAGATATCATTGATTATGTCAACAACTAAGTATTTCATTATTATAAATACAATTTTTACTATATTTAATTCACTTAACGATAATTTACCATTATTCATTTAAATCTAATTTAAATCATTTTTAAATATCATCATCTGATTAATAATATATAATGCTGTTGATAGCGGACTTTGAATAATTTCTTTTATTAATCGTGAATCACTTTCTAGTTTATTTTATTTACTTTTAATTAAAAATGGGTTTTTCTTAAACGACTTCTTTTTGGACTATTCCCTGAAACGTGATTTGCGTTGTCCTTCTTATTTAGAAATGGTGATATTTAAGCATTCTTTATTTCTGTTTTTAAATACGTCCGTGTTTGTGTGCCATAAAAAGTAATTACCAAATTGATTAAATTGTGTATGGTGTTGGATAGAAGAATGAGAATGACTAAAGAAATGGCTGATAGCGTAATGGTATTTTTACACCCCGTACTCAAAAGTGTCAACAAAAGGTTGGTATGAAAGAATTAAGGTATCACGAATAGAAATCGATTGAAACATCAATAAACCAATGTGTTTCTTTGGAATCCCTTTAATGCGCGAGAGAGTGAGACGAATGCCGGAGATAATTTGTATGTCAAATTTTTGACCATACCCTTTCCTTTTGCGGAACACTTTCAATGGATCGTATCAACGAGAACTGAATGTTACTCTGTCACCCAACCTCTTTTTTTGAAAAGGTTAGAGATAAAAGGCAAGAGAATCAATAAAAAAATCAAATTATGAAACCGTCTGTACTGGGATTTGAGTCCGCGAGTACCGCAACCAAAACAAACACGTTATCAGTTAGATAAAGTCTACGTCTAAATATTAATGAATACAATATATTAAACAGAACTTTATAACTCGGATACTACAACATTTATGGAAAAAGGGTTTTATAGCAAATTCTTGGAAAATATTTAATTATAATTTCAAGTTATAGCACTCAATTTGAAAATTATATTAACTTCACCCAAGTCATTTCTGCATATTCCAATTAACTTCCTTTGTAGCATAAAGCTTTGTTAATCTCGATGTTTGTACGATTGTATTATCATGCCATGACAATATTTCATTTTAATTGCGCGTTTTTTTGTTATATACACTAACAACGATGTTATTCAGCGTAAAATTTACGATGAGCAGACTCAAAGCCGCTTGTAATAATTATTCTCTAATAAAACGGTACGGATAAAATATACCCACGTAGATATTATGAAATCGTTTGGTCGCAAGTAATGTGCCAAAAAGACGAAAACGAAAACGAATCCAGTAGATTTTTATACATCGGAATGTCCCCCTCAAATTTTGTATACATTCTACGAATGTTTCAACCTGAGTCGATTGCCAAAAAATTGAACTCACATTATGAACGTTTTCATTTGGCATAGTTTTCGGTTGTCTCATATTTAACGAGATAAAATGTCAACAGAGCCGTGATTTTTGCTGTCACCATTACCTTGAAATTCATATGTTCACTTAAATTGTATTGTTTATTGTCAGTTTTTAGTAAAGATGTAAAGTAAAGAAAATAATAAAAATATATTTACATTGAAATCAGCGTTGATTTGAATTATTTGACAACTTACATTGCTTCATGAATGAAATAATAAATTGCTAGTATTGCCTTTGAAATACCTTACTGTAAATTTTTGCTTGTTCTATTAACATATTTTATTAGCGGTACATACAATTTATTCCGAGTAATAAAGTGGTTTGTAAAAAATGTTAATGACGGTTTTACAATAATATTATAAATTCACATTTTATATATAAGAAAATATTAATTACATTGCTTAGCCTTAGAACAGCCAACTTTTTTTCCTCCGGGCCGCATTCCAATTTTTGCTTCTCTACGTGGGCCGCAACATATTTATGTATTCATGTATTTTTCAAAGTAAAAAATAACAATGAAACAAATAAAAAAATACGTAAAAAGTACACAAAAATACCAATGTATCCAAAATCCTAGATAGTTTACTTAAAAATGAATGTGAATTTTGATATTGAGTCAAAAGAGACAAAATAATTGGTGACTATAATTATTTTGGGCCGCACATAAGAGCTGATTGGGCTGCAGGTTGAGTATAGCTCCCTTAGACGGTTGTTAGTTTTGATTTACTTTCAAAAAAGGCTAAGCGATTAAAAACTGATTTTATTGTTCTTCCCTTATGAAATATTTATTACCTCTATTAAATTTATTACTACTTTAAATCCAGTAAGAAAACGGGTCGTAATAAAAAAATACGTGATAATCATATTTTCAACAAATCGTCTACTTAAATAATGTCTTCAAAGAAAACAGAAATACAGCAAAAACATATAGGTATTAAAGTGAACTCCAAAATAATATACATAATTTATATCTGAAATTAAATTATATTAATTTACTTTTAATACCCAGTGAAAATATAAAAAAACACATATGTATACCAAGTGCGGTTTTATTTTTATCAGATAGGCTCAATGACACTAAAAGTGCTGTAAAGTTTATTCTTTATAAGTAAATCGTTTTTGAAAAAGCAGTGTATATCTCTGGCATATATCATACATCTGGTCAAATCTTTTTTGGTTTTTTTGGGTTTGGTTTTTACCACAATGCCCCTGGAATCTGGTGCCACAGTGCCTGTGGATAACTTTAATTTGATGGATGGAAAATTTTGCTGACGCTATCTTTACAACCGTAAACATAAAGTTTTTGGCTTCCTTGAGGCGTAGGAGATAAAATAAAAATTGTCGAAACGGTGTTCATTGCGGTCAAAAATAAACTTTGAAAAAATAGACGGGTTGGTCTGAATGAAATGCGTCATTTATCACTAGTGAATCTCGGGGCACATTATGATCATGTCAAGTTTTATATCACTTCCAGGCGCACTTTAGATTTATGACATGTGATGGAAAACGTATTAGTCTCTCAATCATATCCAGAGCGATATGAATTTTCCATTTATTGCTATAAAATGATATTAATCCCTGTTTAAAATCGAATTTTACGCTCACATTTCTTTTAATGGTTCATTTTTAATGAAAAATTTTCACCTATAATATCCGCTTTAAATAATCTAATAAAAAATATCTTTAAACATAATGGTATTGAGACGTTTGGGTTCTTAATCTTACCAAGATTCTTTAATTTTGAATATATCAGTTCATTGACTTATATTTTAAGAGAAAAGTATAAAGTGATTAAATTTGTGTTAGTGCTTGAAATGATAACTGTTGTGATTACGGAAAATATAAACTTATCGGCCGATCAATTTATTTTATATAAAAATATATTGTCTATGTTTTAGTTCTCCACGAGTAAACTTTTTATAAGACTGCATATGAGATTGTAAAATGTCGTAGATTTAAATATATTTATTTTATTATGCCGTTTGGAGAGATAAATAATATAAGAAAAATAGGAGTCACGTTAAGAATATATTAAGATATATCTATAGATACAAGATCAGTGTTAAATGTTGGAGAATTTTCCTTCCCCTTGACAAAACGTATATCTTATAACGCCAACTATTCAGAAAGCTTATGTCTAAAGCTGTCGATGTATTGATTACACCACACATCCAAAATTAAGCAAGAGTTATTGTTGTTTTCTCTTTGTAATGTTACAGTGTTAATTTTCGATTCTTAAAATTCACTTTCAGTACTTTTCAAATCATTTAAGTATTAATATGTCATCATATTGTTTTTCAAATTCATACTCATTTCATTTAATTTTAGATACAATGAATCCAAACGTATAAAAATAAAAATCAAATCTATTACTTCCCAGAAAGCGTATCCGCTGTCGACGTCCGGTACAACCTATATTTCATTTTTCTATGTTTATTTTATCTTTTTTTACAAATTGTTAGGCACATTCATCCCTGGAACGGATTTCTCGTTCAAAAACAGAATTGGGTGCTTAATTATTTTTAAAAGCTATTTTGACCTATTTTCTTAACATACGCTAAATCCTAATCAATCATTGCTTCTATCAATCAATCAATCCTGTATAAGTCTTTATACTAGAAAAAGTTTTATTATTTTTGAAAATAAATATAGATCTTGCCGAGTGATTTATAAGACGAAAATGTTTAATTTATAAATTAATAATAATGACGTAGTTGAGTTTTCGTTGATTTTACGAATTAACTACATTTGACGAAAAATAGCACAATAAGTTTAGTAAAAAGTTACGTAAAGCCAAATATAAACGAGTTCTCTTAAAAAACATATAGCATTTTATAGTTGATTGGTCGCTTAGAATGCGTGGACAGTCGCTAAGTTTAAAGTTGCTTTCCGTAACGCATAATCAAACATAAATATGAATACATGATCACTAAAATAATTAGAACTTTCAAGAGTTGAGCAGAAGAATTTGCTCGATTATTGCTTATTTAAGGTTACATACAGCAAAGCAAACTTGTGTCTTAATCTAAACCAGTATATATGTATACATATATTATACATGTTCGCTCCCAATGTGGAGCATATGGCCTCCTAATAGAGGTATCTCAACAAAACTTTTTCTACGAGAACTGTTTGTTATTCAGTCGTTCTATCTATGTAGAGTAGTAGGGAAAGAAGGATAAGGCTAGGACGGGACTAGTTGTTAACTTATCGCTATCGCTAAGCTCGGTTATTGCAAGATCGGAAAATTGAGAGGGAATTTTTAGACATTACAAACACCCATGCCTTTGATAAATTGATGGGAAAAATACTGTTCTTATTGGGACTCGAACCCGTGAGATCCATCACGGAAGCCTACAACGCTAACCGCTGCGTCATAAAACGCGACATTAGTATATATAGTTAAACTAAACATACATCTGGCAATGGCGTGGAGCCGAAATAGCCATCAAACAATTTATTTATTTCTAGTGGAACTGTATACTTTACTGATTTTACCTTATTGAAGGACGAGCTAATCACCACGGTTAAATTTATTTCTCATTTAAACACAAGTCATTAATATGTATTACAAGAGTAATTTTACTGTAATAAGTACAATTACTAGCCCCCACCTTGCATCCAGTAAACAAAAAGAAACATAAGCCTTTACATTTTAAGCAGTGGCGGCTGGTCAATGTGGCATTGGATCAATGCCCCCCTTGTATATGCAGAGGCGGTTATATTTCAATAAATAATATTTAAACAAAATGCATGAAGAATTTAAAATGAGTGAATGGTATAAATGTTATGTTTGAATATTATTTCATGAAATATAACCGCCCCTGCATATACAAGGTGTGCATTGACCCAATGCCACATTGACCGGCTGCCACTGATTTTAAGTAAGTTATTTAATTCAATTAAATATTATTTTACTGTCTATCAAGAAAATGTTAATGTTTTCTTGTATGTATATAGGTTTTTCTTGAAAACGTATCAGACCGACTGAAGCAAAATTTTCTTGAGTAACAATGTAAGAATACTTAAAAATAATCTATCACCTGACAGAAAACTAGCAGCGGCTTTTCTAACCAGGGTCAAATTTTTGCACGCACGTGACGGTTGACATTTATTGCAAATAACGTCTCTGTGAGTATGTGAGCGATTTTAAAACATAAATTAAATTCCGCTATAGCGTCTTACATGACATTTGAACCAGAATGGAGTAGTTCTTCATGATGGCTATAAAAATATATTAGTCATAACTGTCAAACACTAATTCTTATTCTCCTATTCAACCTAAACGGTACAACTAATTCATTATAAATATATGACTTGTTAATAATTGTCGGGTTCGTGGTCGGGCGGTTATCCTTGTTAGTTTCAGTTACAATGCTTACGGATCCAAATCTCAGAACGAATAGTTTTATAAATACTGATTTTTTAATTGATGTATGGATGTTTGTGATATCCAAAAAAATAAAGTTGTATTTTTAGAATTGAAATACTTCGATATTTTTTCACATTATTGTAATGGAGTTCCACCAAGTAAATGCCAATTTAATTAAGTTATTTATTATACTCATGGGATTTATGAGCGGTTAATCTCATTTTGTAAAACACGATTGGACCGGCTTATCTTATAAAAAATATTTTTGGCTGAGAAGATAAAATTGAACATTTTCTTATAAGGTTAAAAATATTCAAATTTTTTCAAATAAAGTTAATATTTATTTTATGTTCATTGTTTTTTCAGAATTTGTTGACCTTAAATATTGTTTTGTTTGAAAATTTAGTTGACTATTTAGCCGATTTAATGATTTCGTTAAATCTGACAATTGTATTTAAATTTAATTTTGATTCGAGATGAATACGAAAACATTTTTACGCTCGTGGATATTTACCAAATCTTTTTTAGCATTTTTTAAAATTACCTCATTTTGCACGCTACGTGTGATCTTTGATTATTTAATCCGTACTACAATTTACTATGTATCATTTAATCATTAATGCTTTCGAGTCATTCTCAGCACAAATTAACAAACGCATAATGTTGTAATCCTATGGGAAACGATTATTAGTACCTGAAGTATGGTCGTGCCGGAAAGTATGAGTGACTGCAGGTTTTACGACGTAAAATAACGATAATTTAAGTTATTTGATACATAAGTGTTTTAACTTTGTGAAATTATTCGTATTTGAATTAATTTATCTTGGCAAAAAATCGAAATTCTCTATACTAATTTGTATGCGATTGTACCCAATTGCAAACTCTACCCGAGAGACAAACAATTTCTCATTCGCATTGATAAATGAAATACCCTTGAATTTTCTTCGCTAACAGAGAAACAATAAGCGAGCATCGACGTATTACATGTAATCATTTTCAGACATCTAATCGATACAAAGTTTATGTAACTGTAACTAATGGAAGCAAAGCGTGTAGGCGCTTAATGTTTTTGTTGCCACATTTTAACAATACGTTAAAATAATTAGCATTTTAAAGGTTGTCAAACTATTGCGTGCTTTATCTTTATACTGACGGCGCGCAATACATCGTTTTAATTAAAAATCGATAGCGAATGAATGATTTTCCATTCTTATTCAATGAAAATATGTTTACACAGTTTGTATATTTTATATTTTTAGTCACTATCTGCCCGGTTATTGTCCCTACGCTTCACCATTACAACGCTAAGTCTGATCGAATTTATCCGTGCGCTTATATGTAAGAAGATGGTGAAAGGCAAAACCCGGGGCTTTATTGACAACACACATGAAAATGTAACAATAATTAAAGGATTCAAAATTTATATTAAATTTCCATCAAGCATATTCTTCAATTGATTTCTTTAACCCTCCAAGGACGAGCGTGACCATATGGTCACAGTTAACACCGTTGTCTATTGATCCCACTATTCATCCTTTTTCTATCGTTGCTTTCACTCATATTTGCTTAAGAAGGGTGATCAAACAATATAAAGTGATATCGACAGTTCTCTTTATAATGTTTGAAATGTTTACTGATCTCCGAATAAGCACTCCAGGAATCGCTAAAATGATTGTACCTGGTCTTATATTTTCCCTTGTGATGGGAATAAGTGTGGCTGCAGATCGATCTGAAACCATTACCACCAAGCATTATTTTGTCTCTCTACAATCTACATATACCTCCGAAACCCCACTGTTGTGACAATACACACCTCCCGGTATTACTGGTGACTGATGACTCGAACTCTATGTCCGAGAGCAAGGTACGTTTTACTGTTATTTTAATATTTTGAAACCAAGTAACCCCCCATACGGATGTCGTATTTTAAAATCGTTCGAATCATGCCCCTTATGGATCCAGGGGTGCATCGATGACTGTTGTGCATTTCACTGCCTGGCATTAAACGCGGAAGTACCTATATTTGTATTGAAATTATGTTGATCTAAAGAGGTCAAATTGTAAATATTTTTTAAAAAAATTCTCGTTTAGCTATATTTCAACCCCGAATGTTTGCGTGCCCATACGGTCAGGCTCGTCCTTACTACTGTCCGTACACAAAAAATATTACACGGTTATAAAAAGATGAGCATGACCATATATATAGTCATGCGGAGTTTCTATACAACGACTTGGCGTATTTAAAAAAAAATGAGTTAGGAACAAAAGTTATTCGTGATTGAATATGGCTTAAAAAATATTTTTTTTATCGAAAAAAAGCTCTCGTCACTGAAGGGTAAGTTCCTCATCCAAATGAAAAAAATATTTTAAAAAATAGCATTGCCAATTCGCTAAATATTTTTATATTGAAATATCATACAAATTTAAAATCGATGAGAAAGTTTTGCAAGTCACTTGGATTCAACACACGTCATTGATTTAAAATGAAAATTGAAAAAAAATATCTAAATTTGACATTCAAATTAATTTTAATTACACCTTAACCCTCCTTCTACTAGTTTCCTATTTAAGAGATTAAGGAACTTGGATATTAGAAAAGAAATAGTGTTATGATATCTAAGTGGTTCGGGTAGTATTGATCAGCGAGTCTAAATATTTGTATTCTTCTTTTAAGACTTTTTGATAAATTTATATGACCCTTATCTTATATTTATGTTATTTATAAGTACGCTATTTTTTATATTTAATTTTCTCTTCTTCTTCTTCTAATTCTTTTAAGAAAATGAAACTTTGTAGATGGTATTTATGTTATATGTGACACAAGCGACATATGTTGTAGAACTGTACATTGAATACAGAAACGGTCGAACACATCAATTGTCGCCCAGCATATGTCAGTGATAAACTATTCACGGTTTGCACACGCCGCCTCCTTTAGTTAGTTTACCGCATCGTCCTAAGGGAGGACGAAAGTTCAAACAGACTTGTGGGTATCTGGTCAGTATAGATAGACAGATAAGCGAAAAAGTAAACTTTCAAAACTACAAACATATGAAAGACATTAAATAGAGTTGTGAATTGAATACTGGGCGAATTTTTATGTCGGTTGTAATAATCCAAAATGGTGATTGAAATTACAGTAACACTGCTCTATTACAACATGATTTTAAACTGAAATTGGCAATAATTCAATCATATTTTTTTGAAATTTCAGGCTCATGACCAATGTTCCTTCTAATTTTCCGACGTTAGTGTGCGCAAAAGACATTGACTGTGCAACATTGAAAGGAAATGACAAATTTTGTCCGCCACATAACTGTATTTAGGCCTACTATACGAAACGGTAACTTTTACATTATGACAATAATTAACAACACTATATAATGTCAATTAATTTATTCTGATGGTGGTAGAGCTGGTGAAACTTTAGTGCGCTATGTTGTAATGTCTGTGCGCGCGCTTGGCGTGTTATGTTCGCGCGCACACGCGCACAGCTTAGAGGGAACACTGCTATTGATATTGGTTTGAAATTAAAAGAAGCCATGTTACTAATATTAAAAACAAATGTCATTAAATCTTGAGGTCTTGTTAAGAATTGAAACTTAGGCTTAGGCGTATAAAATATGCACTGTTCTATAATATGGATATAATTGAAACTAAAATATGAATCAAAATAATAGTTAAGGTGATGTTTCGCAATCGATTTATCGATTTCTGTTTTTTGTGGTATCAATATAGTTATATCCATTTCCCGAAAAAGAGAAGTTGAGTATTTGAGTAAAAAAGAGTTCTCATAAAAAAATAAAATGTTGTATGATACACATTGAGAGCAGACATGGATTGGAAAAAAAATATGGAACAATATTGTAGTATTTTAGTGTAAGCGGTCTTAAGTATTTTCTTTAGCGCGGAGTGATGTGAATTAAAAGACAAAAATATCATAAGTCAGTTGAATTGGCAACCCTGCGTAAGTCTATTGTATATAGCATAACAAAATGACAGCTCTAACAAAGCATTGCATATAATAACGATACTAATATTCCACTTAGTTAGATATAATATACAACCGTATTTCATAAGTATTTAAGAGCACAATGTGATATTACAACTCTATATATATATATTATGAAGTTTGAATAACTCAAAGCAAAATTATTGTGTGGATTAACTACAACAATCGGATGTAAGTTTATCGTATCTATCTTACACAAGAGCTTCTCAAACCTTTTGTAAATCGTGAAGATGAAGAACCAGTAAGATATTCGACATATAATAAAAGACTTTATGCAATCTTAAAAACCATTCATATTAAATTATAGTGTTCAAAATTTAACTCAATTTACAGTCCTTAGAGTTTATTGCAATACATTTTGCAAAATGTGCTTTCAGTAGAGAATTTCCAGCAAATTAAAATGATTGTTGTCACTAGACTATGACAGTCAGCTAATGAGGTTAAAATAACATAAAAAAATCAATATACATTACAATTTTTTTCTTGACAAAATGTGAT
Source organism: Himalopsyche anomala (assembly GCA_031772345.1). Lineage (NCBI taxonomy): Eukaryota > Metazoa > Arthropoda > Insecta > Trichoptera > Rhyacophilidae > Himalopsyche > Himalopsyche anomala. The sequence goes on from CM062827.1 coordinate 24,865,044, forward strand.
ATAAGGAGGGATTAATAAATGTTCTCAAAACTATGTAACGTCATTTGTGTTACATCCATAATTTTGGATAATTTATGTTAGAATATTTATTGCAGTTTTATTATAATGTAATAATGTAAATCGATAGTAAAATAATACACGTACTATTCAAAATAATGTTGGCTACGTGGTCGAGTGTCAACGTCGTTGACTAAGAACACGGAGGTCACGGATTCAAATCCCAGTACGGACAGTTTTTAGGTATTGATTTTTCAATCGATTTATGGTTTTTTGTCCTTAGGCATGGATGTATGAGATGTTTTTAATTTCTTCCCACTCACCATATCCTTAACACGGGCATTGTGAGAGCCATTAACTAACCACAAGTTTTGTCCCATCCTTCTATACATATTCTCTTAAAAAAAAGAGGTTGAGCAACCGAGTAATTGACAGTTAATTGAGACCTCCATTAGAAAACCATATGCTCCACATTAGGAGTGGATATCGATAAAAAAATCGAAACATTATTTTGTTTGAATTGTGTATTTACATTTTTTTCTTCGAGACTCACCCTTTCAATGGCTCTTTCACAGTATTGAAAATTATATATAATAATATTAATCGTTAGTTTATAAAAAAATCATATAATATGAACTTATCAATTCATTAGACGGTTACAAGTTTACGATACTATAATAGTTTATTATGTACACCTTTGCTTTTCTCTATTTTGGGTTAAATAAAATAAATGAAATTACCTAGTGAAAATATATCAGGAATGCTCACAGGAGTGATAATATTTTGTAACGAGAGGAAAACATATTAATTCAAAGCTATTAAAATATCTGATCTTAATAAATTTGGATAGATGCCAATTGGGCTTTAAGTGAAATATTTTTAAGTATTTATAAAATGAATGAGCGTTTCTTTTGATTCATATTTGAGTATTTTTTAAAAATCATTTCCAGTCTCAAACTCCCAATGCAAGTCATTGAATACAATGTAATTTTTTTTTATTAAAAAAACGTTAAGTATTCATTACTAAAATTTCGTTCTGCATTTCTTTTGATAGTGAGCAACGATAAAGTTATATTAAAGTATTGCATTCAATGGATGGAAGTGTTTGAAGTAATATCAAATATTATAAACGGTTTACAATACACTCCATAAATCAATTGAAAACTTGAATTGCATACAGCAGTATTAAAAATAAATTTCAGTAATTTAATTTAAAAAAAACATATCGCCATCTCAATAAATTTACTTGATAGCTTGATTTAAAATATTTTTGAGAAACTTTTTGAAAATAATCTCACATCCTTCTAAAAATTTCAATTTAACAATATTTTTTTGATCTCAATTATACAAAAAAGGTTATGTAAAACTTTCTTAACAATTATTAAGTAATAGTTCCCTGGTAACTAGTTTTAATATTATGGTGTCGAAATTAAATCTCATTCAGAGTCCTGCCTAAAAGATGATGCTTTTAACGGTTTCGAATCAACACGGTATCACGTCGAATTAAGAATTGTACAAACTTCTAAAATTACTATTCTTAAATAAGGAAACATCATTTTATACATCCATTCAAATTTTTAATATTGTAAATGTATAATAGTACAAATCTTAATGAAATTGTAAAAAAACTAACTGAAAAAATTTAATATGTTCTTAATGTATTACGACTTATTTTTCCACGTTTTCTTCACTTGCGTGACACGAAATTTATGTTTTCATAAAATTAGCGATATGACGTTTATCTTAAATGTTCTAACATAGTAGGCCATTCAAAAAAGTGTTGATGTCAAAAGCGTGTAAGTATGCAATAAACTTCCTTGAGAAATATGCGAGGATATTTTTACGTCTTTTTCGAGATTAAATGCCATTCATAACTTGTGACGTAAAACCCTTTCTAAGTTCCCATGGCAATTGTTATGTTGACGATGATTTTATTTAATGTAATAAAATCAGTTTGATAAAGTGATATGGTTAACTATTACGGGCGTCCGATGCCGTGTGGCGAAGCGTCGCGACGCCCGCGTTCCACATTTAAAAATAATCCAATTGTAACTGTTGACCGCAGTCGTGTCAACCGCTGTGCTTGGCGCTCTTTCTGTTTATTTATATTTGAACACATGAGTGATTCAGCACTATTAACTAAAAAAATATTCCGTGTATATTAAACACATATCGACCGTCCAGTTTATAAAACTGATAACTCAAAATAAATATTTGAAAAGCAGTATTCAAATGTTCAATCAAGTATTAGGTACTTATTTGTACGTCAGATTTATACATTTTATCAACAGGTGTTTATATGATAAATTAGTAGCTTATGTTGGGATAAGTAAGACATTACAAAATACTTATATAGTAACCAAGACATTACCAACATTTTGCTTAAATCGAATTCGGAAACTGGTACCTAGTTACTTATTACAAGTTCAATTGCTTTATTATACCTATAATGTAAACTTCTTTTATGATCTTACCATTTTATTGAAAACCAGGTATTTTTGACAGTAAATTAATATTTAAAATCATAAAATAAAGATTTAATATCAGAATATTTAAAATAATGACAAACAGCTACTTTAATATTTTATGAAAGAAAATAAATATGCTTAATCAAAAGTAACTATTTGTAATTATTTAAATTACTAATCATGTCTTAAAAAATATAACTATACCTCTGTCTATTTTGTATATATGTTATGTTGCACAACTTCGACAACTTTATTTTTATCAAACATATTTATAAATTTATTTTTAATATATTATTTTCAAAAGCAGGATCAGCGATATAAATACTTTATTTTACTTAAATATATTTCCAAAACTTGGCCTGCTATAACATAGTTTTCTTAGACATCTAAAATTTTTCTAAATTTAAAATAATGGTTGCAATATGATAATTATTATAAATCGACTGATATGAAATATTATATATTTACGTTTCATATTGCTCCTGTATATTCATATTTTTATTTTGTAATCTGACTAATGACCACTATGTTTTATATAGCTGTGAGATCGTCATATAAAGTTTAAGAACATGCGCAAAACTACAGTTATTAATTTGCTGCATTAAATAAATTATGTATAACTTATTAATGACAAATATTCATATGAGTCATTTAAAATGAGTTTGATCGTTTCTTATATTGACATAATAGAAACTGAGCACATTTTAAGCAAGCGTAGGCACATACGGAATAATCACATTATCTTCTTACAATCAAATAAAAAGTTTTTGAAAAATTAAGAGGATTATTATAATCGTAGCTGAATGGTCATGCTCTTTAGAGCTCCTGAAAGCCGTTCTAGAATTAATGTGAATTTTGCAAAAGCATAATTATTTATTGTGTTATTAGTGTTAAATAAATTATTTTCTTAACCATCGATGATTTTTTTATTACGTCTTGTTTTAATTTTTACAAAGAACTTACATTATTTGAACATAAAGAAGATCAAAAACTAAATGTTGCTTTAAATCTTTATTTTGTCCAAAAACCGAGACATATTTAACTTTAAACATCATAATATTTTTTTTCAAAATACCATAAACCACAACAAACCCCTCCTATCAATTAATGTTTCATTGTTATGGTAAAAAAAATCGAATCGCCATTTTTTTAGCAAACTAGTTTTATTTTATAATAAATGTTTTTGTGGAAATTCATATAATATGGATAAGCTTGCATTTTTTGTTGTAACGTGCCAAATATTTACAATACTATGCATCCGATATCCAAAAAATGTAATATCATAAAATCGTCACTTTTCATTATAATACTAGCGTAGAAAATAAGTAGTGTTTTAATATTACTTAGCAATAAAGTCACACGGGATCGTGCGTTTAGTTAATATGAAAATATTTTGAGCTTAAGGCCAACTCCAAGACTCAGAGTGTCTCTGGGGATGAATAATAATGTATGTAGCTACGTCCCACTACTTACTTAAATGTACGGTATTTTACGCTATCATAAATAACGTGAAACCCAAAGTTCACTGCAGTCCTCCGAAAGTTTGACCTTGTTTTACTTTTATCAATATGTTATTAGAAATAGTGTTTTTGGCATTAGTTTCAAAAGGTAATTTTACTTCGAGAAGGCACAATATGGTAATTTTCAACGCCAACGTTTATCCTTAAATATGGATGATTTAAATAATATTGATTTCTGACAGTCAGTAACATACCTGCTGGCTTAATCGTGGGTATTTTTTTTCGGTAATTATGAATAATGTAATTAAAGTTGGGTACTATAACACAGCGGTTAGCGTTGTGGACTTCCGTGCCGAATCTCATGGGTTTGAGCCGCAGTACGAAGAGAAATTTTTCGATTGATGAAAAAAAATAGATTGTTTAAAATCATCAAAATAAACACATTTTTTTAAAGAAAATCAACTTCACAATATTTGTTTTTAAATATAATATAACGTGTTTAATTTTTTTTAGTTAAAGATAACATAAAAAAATGTAGTTTTTATTGACTTATCTTGGTTGCATAAAAAGCAAAGCAAGTATTTTTTTAAAAAATGTGTTCGTTTATCAAAGCCGTCGTTTAACGTAGAGTTAAAAAAAACTTACAAAATTTTTATACTTGCACAAATTTATGTGAGAATCTTTTTACATTTTTCCTTTGTACGTATTTACACTGAAATATGTTTTCTTTTATTTCCAACTTTTTTATAATAACCATCTAACTGAGTACGTGGTTAAATTCATAAATGTAGTAAATTTAACTTCACAGAGCAAATATAATTAAAAAGATGAGTATAATGAAAAAAAATACTGTTTAACATTCTCTACTCATTTTTATTTTGAATGTGTATTTAGGTAAAATACATATTAATATAAGTTATGTAATAAAATGATAGGTGTATGTTTCTAGCAATAATATTTGGACTAACTGTTTGATTTTTTGATGGATTGAAAAGTGTCCACATCGGCGTTATTCGACTGGAAAATTTCCATTATTATTTTACAATGTAATTGGAAAATTACTTAAATACTTTTTTACACTGGAAAATATCATTTATAAACAGTGGAAAAATTTAAAAATATTTTTTTGTAAAGACAGCTTTTAAAAATTGATTGGCATTTGATTCAGTTTATTGCTTGTTTTGTAAATAATGGTGGTTGAGTAGACTGGATGTGGATAACTTTGTATCGAAATGTTTAGATTTTTGTAATGTTTTCATCTATGTTAGTGAATATTAGATAATACATAGAATACAATACAATACAAAGATTACTTTTAATCTCATATCTCTTTCTGTATCCTTCTATCTTTATGGTATTTAAAAAATGAGACTGGCTTAAGACAGTTATTTTTTAAAAATAAGACTGATGATGGCATACGCCGAAATAGCTATCAATTATATATAAAATAATACTTGTAAAACTAAAATACTTTGTTATTTTTTTACCTTGTTACCATGGAGTTCTACCAAGTCAAAAAATGCCAATTCAATCAATAAGTTATACCTGTGCTCAGTGAATGAAGATTCAAAAATGGTATCCAAACAATTGTTATACTATATTATTTAAGCTAATCATTTTGAAGTCAATTCTGAATTAAAGAATTAAAAATACAATTAAACTACAATACTTAAACAAGAAATGAAAAAAGAAAAAAATGAAAAAAAAAAATTTAGAAATGATGTTTTACTAATTCCATTTTAACTTAAACGATATTACATGGCGAATCAAAAAAGACAATTGTATGATAATGCAGATTTGTAAAGTCAAAGCAATTTTAACAAATAAAGCACTTATGTTACTGTTACTGTTATAGATGTGTAGTCAAAAGTAAACAATGCTCTCGGATAGAAATACCGCACACAAATTTATGTGGTGTGGTTTCATCAAATACAAGGGTTGTTGGAATCTGCAAATAATGTAAATTCAAATCTCTACAAATGTTAAATCAAACCCGAGAATTTCAAATTCCGTGCTTAGTTATAATGCAAGCATTTAAATTGCAATAGATTCACCGTGCCGTTAGAACAAAAATTATTAAGACATGTATTTTATGAACAATTTGTTGAATTCAATGTCAAATGAATGTCATCGGTAATGAGCGATACCAAGTTACAAATGTGTTTATATATATATTTTTAATATATCATTATGTAATAATATTGAAGAATGACTGACTTTCATAAATTTGCTTAAACACTCATTTTCAGTGGGTGAATAAATAGATCGATTATGTCGACAGGCCTGACTCTTAGGCAATCACCATACAAGTCTATCCTGGATGCTATAAAAAAAAAATTAATACAGTTTAATGCTTATTTTCCATCGATAAATTATAAAGTCAATGGAATAGATATAAGAAAACATAAATAATAACATTTAACCATTAAATATATGATTTTTAGATTTGAATACAATAAATATATATATATTGATTTTTTTCCATTTCTCTTGGTAATTGATCGATCAGCCAGACAGCCTTGCAACTTGCGTCTCGGATAAATGCAAAGAGAAGGCCGTAAGAAAAAATCATGTGAAAATATAAAGGTGAATTTTTTAACCTTCTTCCATCGTAACACTTACAATACGACAAACACTAAAGTGACACGAAAGTTTTTTTTCGTTGTAACTATTTCATTTTTTATACCAAGGACTAGCTTCTTTTTGCGAAAGTAACGAATTTTATCAATAAATAGTTAACCCAATACAAATTAGGCATTTTTTATTTAATATTTAAATATTTAAAGTTTTTGAATATTGAAGAAGAAGTATGGAACAAAATAATAAAGGTAAAATCAGGGCCAGCGCCATCATCATACAGACGAAATAGGTAACCGCCTAGGGCGCAAACCATCAGGAGGCGCATAAATGGAGTATTCAAATAATTTTTATATACTCAAATAATAAGGTTTATTTTATTTGGACGTTTGTGTTTGTTCATTGTCGTTATGTATCGTATTCTATATAATTCGAAAAAGAGTGGTTGAAAAACTTCTGTTGAGATACCTCCATTAAAAGATAATTTGCTTTACATTGGGAGCAGACACGAATATATAAAAACATATTTCTTTTATTTTTTCATTATTTAGAAAATAGAGGCGCGCCAATACCATTGCCTAGGGCGCCAAATAACCTTGCGCCGGTACTGGGTAAAATATTAAACATATACACCGTATTATTAATCTCGATATTTAACAAACTAAAATGACGTTGTATAGGGACAAATTATTCAAAGCGATCAATCAAACGTAATTTATGCAAGCGTACACCTTTAAAACATTGGGCCATAGACTTTTATCCACTGTACTGTGACTTTGTTTATATACAATGTGACAAATAGGTTCTCATAAAAATCGGATATAGTGACAAATGGAAAAAAATATATAAATATGTATTATATGTAGGATAGTTATGAATCTTTCGTATATGCGAAATTTCGTGTTTATGCTTCAACATAATTATTCATATTATATTTAATAAAGTGAAAGAATTTAAAACAATTAGTGAATACCAAAATAATCACTGAAAATAGAAAAAAATCCGTTATGCTTAAATCTACGATTACTATGCAACGGAATTCTACGAGCCTAACGACGTTCACGAATTCAAAATTCAGTAGGTAAAAAAAGAATCATTTTTCGATTGCAAGTCTAAAAATTCTTCCCAACCGTCTGATTGAGCGATAGCCTAAACTCAAGTCATGTCTCAGCCCTATCTTTCTATCTCTATCTTCCTACTCTTTTCGAAAAAAAAAATTGAGCAACTTGAGCAACTGAGTAAGAACAATTATCGTAGGAAAACTTTTATTAAAATAAATAAGAGTTTTTGGACTTTAAAACGAGCACCATTAAACGTATTACGAGGTATGCCTGTTATTCAGTCGCTCAGCTATTTTTAGAGATATATGGATGGGACTTGGACATGTCATGTATCTAGCAAGTAGTTTTTAGAGAGGTAATTTAAATCTATGTATAGTAGTGTTTTTTTTGCAGATTTAACCTCGTGGACATATAAAACTTATGTATATGATAACCAACCAAGAGTGTTGATCTCTACTCACTAGGCTGCAGAATCAGCAGCAATTTTTTTAAAATTATTTCTGAGTATAATAATAATATATAAGACTATTAGATATTTGTCTTCTCAAAAGTAATCGACTACACAGATCTAAAGTACTCACTACCCATAATAATATGATAAATAAAATCTCGTCAAAATAATCGTTCTGTACACTACAGCAGCGTTGTATGCTTTAAAATCAGGAATTTTATTGTGCTTCAAAAAGTATGCTAGACACAATTAGGATTGTGTCGTATCTATATTGGCGTAATAAGTAAAAAAAGCAGTTACTGACTAAGCAAATGTTTAGAAAAATAAAGCATAAACTATATCAAAATGATAGTTAAGATAACTTCTTGTGTTATATTAATTTTTCTACGTTACTTATTCATAACGGCTACTTTTGGCTTTATAATAAATAAAAATCGAAAGTATTTGTTTTAGATGTATTTTGTAATTATGTGTTTATAATGGAAACATAATTTAAAAACAGTTTTTATTGTTTTGTTTTAAAAAAATGAAATATAAAAAGATGCAACCTTATTAATCTAAACATATAAATATTCGTTTTTTTAAATACCCGAATTTCCCGGGATATGAAAAATTTATATCTCGTGTCCCGGTAAACAAAAAGCCGCGACTTCAGAATTCCTGATTACATATATTGCAAAGCCTAAAAAAATGTATTGTTCCATATGAACTCCGTTACTCGTTTCAGTTATGTCTACCTACATTTAAAAAGCTTCGTTCCCTGGAGACTAATTCCTTGATGGAAACTTAATCTGTACCTCGTTCTGACTGTTCTCAAAATACCAGTGATTCTGGAAATAAATTTCTGTCGATTTAAAGATATAAAAAAGATTATTAATTTTTGAAATGTTTACTGTATTTTTGATGCAATTTTTTATATTTACATGATTTTCTGCAATTTTAAAAATATTCAAACTGTTAACTTGTACGACAAGAAATTTTATAACGCTCATTCTACATATTGGCGTAAACTTTTCATTTCACTACGACCTTCTTTTAAAGGGCTGATGAACTTAAAATCAGAATTAAAATTCTGGATAGAGTTGAGCTGTTAAAACTATATAATAAGTTTTAATAAAATTTACATAAAAAAGTATGTAATTTTTTAGTCATTTAAAATCTTCATATGGATTTTAATATTGGTTATAAATTATTATAATACACAAAAAGTTACAACAAAGATTCAGTAAAAGATGAATTTTCACTGATTTTGAGGCGAGATTAGAAGTAAGATGGTCTTTTCGTTGAATAATACTAAAGTATAAATTGCCCTCTTATTAAAGAAGCCAACCAATTCAATTTGTTCGCGATATTATGGACGAAGAGTCTTAAAAGTTTATTCAAGAATACAAATTATCTAATTAGGAAAATTTTCAAGTATTTAATCGAACTTTTCAACAAAATAACTTAAAATGTTCACATCAATTGATTTATAATTAGAATGAGACTGACATCTGGAATAGTATTGAGAATCTTTTTTTGACGTCAAAAGCTTATCGGGGTTGCTCAACCGCATGCTCTCCTGTCATGTTGAATCTTATAACAAAAGACTTAGAGGTCCAAAAATGAGTTTTGAATCGTATATCGAAAACAGTAAAAATAAAGAGAATCTTTGAACAATTAAGATTAAATTAAGTAAAAGCAGTGTTTTTTTCTTCAAAAAGGGGCTGGAACTCAATTCTTGCCAAGCTTTTTACTCAAGACTTTTTTTCTTATCCATGTCCGTTTCCAATGTGGAGTATATGGCTTTCTAATAGAGGTTTTTCAATGGAAGTTTATTACAAGAACTGCATGTTATTCAACTTTTCTTATTTTAAAACAATATGTCAAGCATGAGAGCCGTTGTTCTGGTCACAGAGTGAGTCTATTGACATATCGACTGTGGAAAGGAAAAAAAGACGTAACCCACACATATCGAATTTTAAAGGATGCGCAAAAAACGTCTTTTGATGATTTTGGACCATATGCAAATTATGAATTATACACAACCTTGAAGTGCACGGAGACTTCTAAACTGGTGTTGAGTTGACATAACCCAATATTAATTAAAAAAATTATCCAGGAAAAACCTTTATTTCAGTATTTTTTCTTGGTTTTAACTTTTTACAAGGTCATTTTTTTCAATCATAAATGCTAAATTTAGATACTAATTCGGCATTTGCAGCTTGCATCCTTTTAATATAACGTGTATTAAGTTTGATACATTATGATAATTGAAAAAAACAAAGGAAAAACCGTGGGTTACGTCCTTTTTCCTTTCCACAGTCGATATTATTGAGATATATTATAAAATTAACTTATAAGTGTTACGGTACCAGTCACATAACATTTAAAAAGAACCTTAGATTGTGAGAAACAGCAAATGGATTCCAAGAAAAAAAAAGTTTTTAAAGCAAAGTAAAAATAAAATATTGATTGGAAACATTAAAAACGACGAGAAAAAGATGCCGGAACGTCGTCATACCACGTTACATAAAAAAACCCCTTAATAAAAGTTTCACAAAAATACTTCACTCACTAACTGTAACAGTTTGGTAAACACCGAGGTCGATTCCCGATTGTAATCTAGGGAAGAATTACATATTTATTTATCTTAAATATTCTTCATAGTTAGAACGAAATTGTTTCTTAATAGATTTAGCGCATATTTTGTGGCTTTGCCCTATTGTTTGTAGTGTAGATTTTTTTTTATTTTGCTCTGCAGACGTTCCGTGATAAGTTTTTTGGACGTGCACACGCAGTTAATTGAGACCAAGTCAGTGTGGTCTAATAGGCATCTAAGACAAAAAAGAGCAACAAACAACTATTTCCACTAAACATTCATCTATGCACAGTTCCCAATTACGCGAATTATAATAACGTTACAGCCTCTCAACCCATGCTATCAACATTTTTTTTTTATAAATAAGAAAGTCTTTTTATTATAATGAATGAATTTAGCAGCTTGTAGAATTAACAAGTAACTAAACGGTGATTGGACACGTCGGGATCAGTGAAGTGGTCCATAGCATACGGGTGATTTAACTTCGAGTGGAGGTGGAGTGTTTATCGAACACAAGAGTAAATTGGGCGGAAACTTGTCGATAGTGAAAGGAACCCATCGCGCGTAGCGGATAAAGTAATTCGTTTATGTTTATTTCATACATTTATAAATGTAACTACTTTATGATGTTCAATGTTGAGTGAGTGTGCGTAAAAATTCAGGATATTTGAATAAAGGAAAATAGATAGTAAGTCTCACATTTAAGTGGTTGACTGTCAAATAAAAATAGTTTGTAACATAAAAATTTTATTAATAAAAACACAATAATCCTTTGTACTTCATTCCACTTTATTTAATATGTCAGGACCGGTTTCGCTCATTACGAGCATCGTCAACTGATCAACATCAGTTGATCAACATCAGTTGACGATGCTCGTAATGAGCGAAACCGGTCCTGACATATTAAATAAAGTGGAATGAAGTACAAAGGATTATTGTGTTTTTATTAATATAATGCCTTTCCACCAAGTATTGACAGTGAACACCCTAAAAGTGATTATAATTTTATACGATAACTGGATATTCGCTTCTCGGGAATATTCCCATCTGATGAAAATTAAGCTGGAACGGAGTTATATATGGGCCCATTAAAGGTGAAGTGAGCCAAGTGGTATATTAGAAAAAAATACGTTAGATGCGCTGTAATATTCTACACGTCTTAAAGTATCGTAAAAGTGAAGTAACGTCATTTAATACATTTAGCAATAATGTTATCACAGTAAAATAAAAATATGCAATCCACAAAAACACCAAATAAAGACGTGATTTTACTTAAGACTGATTGTCAAAGAAAAAAGTTTTAACATTTTACTAGTTGGCTCACTTCACCTCTCGAGGGCTCATGCAATTTATAGCATAACATGCTTCTGTTATGATTTATAAAAAGGTTCCGAGCTCACTATAAAGAATATATCAATTCCCTCAAATATTATTTTTGCAACTGTTGAAAAAATTAATCATATATAATTTAGATTCTAAGCATTTAGAATTATCAATATTGTTTTTGTTTGAAGTCGTAAAATTAATTATTCTTCATTGAAAAAAATATGTTTGTTTAAACATAAGATGTGTTTATCAAAAAGAAGCATTTTTGGAATTAAAAGATATAAAACTATTTTTCTTACTAAATTATTTTTAGCAATTATTGATGCTTTTTTATGCCTCTTATAAATGTATTTCATCAAAAACTTATTTACCCCTCGCTTGATCAAGTCCAATCTCCAACGTTTCCCCTTTTTCTGTATGCACGTCGTGAATTGTGTGTTACCACAGTATTATGCGTTGCGCTTTACATAGATGATAAAAAATAATTTAATTAGTTATTTCAGCACATTTTCTAGGACGTGACGTACACGAATGGTCATTTTTACAAAACTCACTGAATTTAAAATATTTTTAAGGTACATAATTTTACTTTAATGTCCTAATTAAATTTATTAAAAACATATTAAATGACAATCAATGATTAATATACATATATATAATATACACAATAAAAAATTGATTCTCAATTACAAGAAATTGACTCATTATAAAATCCTTACATAAGATAACTATTTACATACAGCCATCAGTCAAAAAAGTTTCTTTGTGTTAGATTAACATATCTGGATATATTTTTACCGGAGTTTTTTTTTACGAGAGATGAAGTATGGTTAGTTAAAAAAATTAGAGACTCTAATAACAATCAATTGTCGTTAGAAAGGTATTATATTAAATTAATAGCTGTTTTTATATTTATATCTCGCCAAATATAAATGAATGACTTGTGAAATAAAGGCGATATAATGTCTTAAAAACAAGGCTGTGGATTCGTGTAAAAAAAGACGACTCCGACTACAGATTTAAAATAATTAACGACTCCGACTCCGAAGATTTTTTCAAATTTTTCATTTTAAATTATATATATGTTTACCACCAGATCATCTGTGGTCAGCCAAGCATTAAATGTCAACACTTTGTACTATTTTGTTTGAATACACTATATTAAAAATATTTTTCAAAAAAAATTCGAGCCATTATTCACGACTCCGACTCTGACTCTGATTAAAAATTAACCAAATAGCCAATGCACACGACATAATGAATTACAATTTTATAGAGCACGATTGTTCAAACGGATGCGTTATTTTGAAATAGCCCTGTATTATGACCGTCTACTGCTATAAAGCAAAAAGACAATTTATTTTTAATTGTTTATTTCACAGAGAATGCCTAAAATAATATTCTTGAAGATACATCCAGATTAAAAAAAACTCCTATCTGAGATTAACAATTTACATCTAAATATACATACTTTTAGGGAAAAATATAAAATAACTTATATACTATTGGCACATTTATCACACAAGTATTGACAGTGAACAAAAAAAGTACTTTCGATGGATTTGGCGCTAACTTAGTGGAAGTTCATTTTATTAAAATATAAAATAACTTAGATTGTTCCAAGTATTGTGCTACAAACTGTGACACGTGTTTCACCTCTTTCAGAGGCATCCTCAGACAATCTACTTCCAATCTAATCCATCGAAAGTACTTTCAGGGTGTTCACTGTCAATACTTGTGTGATAAATGTGCCAATAGTATATACACCTTTTTATTTAAATTTGTTTTTGTATAAGTAGCACTATTAAATTATATTTCTTATCAGTTGAAAATGCTTGCCATGAGAAAAACCGGCCCTGATCTTGATAAATAAAAAGTGGAAATAAGCACAAGGGAATATTGTGTTTTTCTTAATAATATATAGGATATTTATTTTTAAATTATTAAAATTTAGTCAAAAGGCTGCATCTGACGATCTAGATTCTGGATTATCTAAAAAGCTGCAGGCTCTCCACCTTTTGTCAGAACTATTTTTAAAAAAAATGCTGCGTATAGAATTATACGCTTTTCCCTAAAAACAGGCTGGTGAATCTGATGATTGTTAATACGTAAACAAAATATGATGAAAGGCAATTAATATTAAGAGCTTTGTTTTAATTTCACGTTAACGATGTGCCGAAATCGCGTGTGGTATTAGTGGAATAATAAAAACGATTCCGAGTATCACTTACCTCTCGGGAATCGTCTCTCGTATATATACGTTGCGTGCGTGAAAAAATAACGACTCTGTCCGCATAGGAGGTAAATGTATGGAAGCACATTACTAAATGATCGGAAAAGTTTGCGGAGCAATTTTGTCGTTACGTTTTGTTCATGAATAAAATGATTGAATCCTACTCTCTATTCACAAAACTTTGAATGTGATGGAAAGGTTTTCTAACGGGGTTGTGTTTTGTGTTTTTATTTCGTGATCAAAAATAGATTTACAAGAATTTAAGCTTGTCAAAAAATGTTTTTTTTTTTAATATTGAGAAATTGTGAATAAATTGGATTGAACTATTAAATCAACTGCCGCGGGAATATGAGCATATAACTTATTATTATTAATTATTAATATTAAAAACTAGCTGGCTCCCGGTAAGCGTTGCAATGCCACTCAAAGAAAGTGTTTGCGTTTTGTTTATGGAAGTGCATGTTTTTTTTCCTGTCTGTTTGACGTTTGACGTTTGCTGCCGATTGTCTATAGAACAACACACGCGCCACCCAGTGTAAGTTAATTGTACTATAACTTTCGAGCAAGTTTGCATACGTTGTTAAAATTAACTGTATGGCAGACATACAAACATTGATTTTTATATTAATATAAGACCTGCAGTAAGTAAATTTTACTACGCTTATTGCTCTCCTTTAGCGCAAGCAAAAAGTTTGTTAAAATTTTATTGAGATCGGATGCGCGGTCTGGAAACGCGTACAGTACGAACAAACAAACAAACACTTATTTTTATATATTAGATATTATCTCGCGAAAAAATATTGTAAAAACACTTCGATAAATTCGACGGTAGTAAAAATACAATTATGAAACTTACAATTACAACGGGATACAGAGAATTGACCGGCAGCAATTAATTACTAGCAGTTTACAGCAGCATAATTTGACAAAATAAAAAACAATAGCTTACAAATGATCGCTAGAATATTTTACTGTATAAAACCAATGAGGTGTGTGTAAACAAATATTAAAGTTTCCGTCGTAAGCCATGAACAATAAAGAAATATAACGGATATCATGGTATAGTATAATTTTTTTATTCAATCAATTGATATGGCAATTAATTAACATATAACGATGTATTGCCGGCAATGAATTGTGGACGGTATTTTTTAAAAAAAATATTATCATACTACACGAACTCTGCTAATAGTTTTATATAAGGCACTTAGATATTTATTATGCAATAACTGTTTTTATCGAGTTTATGTTGCAGCAGATCGTTTCATTATGATCTATGATATTATCAATTCATTTTGAATTATTTAGTCTACAATTAAACTTCTATCACTTATTTTATAAACGAAATTTATTGTACGTATATTAGGGTAGGCTAGGGAAAATTTTGAATATTTTCCGTTTATAATGAAGCTGTATAATTATTAATAGCTATATTTTAGGTTAATGGTCTGTTGTTATTGCTTTGAAAGCTTACGTATCTTTTTTGTTTTCGATAAAACAGAATAAATTATGTAAATTGATCAAGTCTCCTGCCAAATAACTAAACGTATGCCATTATAATGATGTTGTATTAGGGTTAATGTGCTTAAAGCAAAATCAGTGTCAACGATGGTTTACGAAAAGTTCGCTGACGAAAGATTTCTTTTTCACTACACCCAAAATGTCAAAACAAAAGATGTTTACTGTTAAATAAATTTTAATATAAAAATATTGAAATAAACACATAACTTTTTAATCTAATAACCAAGAGGTTAATGTGCTTGAGTTTTTATCGTACCTGGTAGTGATGTACCGGGTTCGAGTTCTTGAACGGACAATTTCATACATTTATTTGTAAATCGATTTTTGGATTTTTTTCAAGTGCATGGATGCCTGTAATGCTTTCACAACTCATCATTCTCGTTTTTTTCTAAACCTTAAAAGAGGGCATAAGCAGAAAAATTGGTTGACTGCTAAAACCTTTTTTACCATAATATGATTCTTTCGTTACGAATTTCTGTAAGTGAGAGTTCAGACACTGAATAATCATCAGGCCTCATTTAAAATATTGTTAAGCGATACGTCATTATAAGTTTACATATGCCAAATTGCAATAGGATGTGATTAATTTGATACTTACAAAAAAAATGCTCTATATTGTAGCATTTTTAAGTTTGATTAACAGCATAAATATTGGTAAAAAAATATGTTTTCAAGAAATTTCAATTATTAACTATCCCACTTGTATTTCTTATTGTGGGACGGTTTTAGCATCATATATTTATTATTACTATATATTAAGTTTATCTTTCTTGATTAACTTACTTAATAGATACTAAAAATACGTTTCTCAGAACAC
Organism: Himalopsyche anomala; assembly: GCA_031772345.1. Taxonomy (NCBI): domain Eukaryota; kingdom Metazoa; phylum Arthropoda; class Insecta; order Trichoptera; family Rhyacophilidae; genus Himalopsyche; species Himalopsyche anomala. The sequence continues at coordinate 24,881,536 of CM062827.1, forward strand.
TGTAAAATAATATAAACAAACAATTAGTGGAATAACAAACCTATGATATTATTAAATTTATATTGTAAATATTTCATTGACAGATTTTATAGTAGAGCATTAAAGTACCAATCTTATTATGTTATTTTTTTAGAAAAAAAAACATTTAAAACGAGTAGAAAAATAATGCCCCGTAATCGCTAGTATTATTGAAATGTTCCGAAGGTTTTACATATTTAAATTCAACAAAGTATAATTTTGGCTTGCTAAGAATTGTTTTGTGATATTTATTGTGTCTACTATCAAGTTAGTTTCGCTCTGAAGATGATGGCTATATGAAAATATAGCTTTATGAAATTATCGTTTCATTTATTAACTTAATTGACGCAAAAGCTCGCCCTCGAACTTACTTAGCTAAAGCTTTTAATTTCAGTCTCATTAGATTTTAAGTGGCGTTGACTTCTATAATGATAAAAGCATCTGATGGCTTAATTACATATCGGTGTAACTAAATGGCTAAATGTTAATTGGACAAAGGTATCATAATATATTTACGTCGATATTAAGGGTGTAACAAAAATTTATGACTCGTTTATTAATAAATTAATCTAGTACCGGAAATTTTTTCAGATATTCTATACTAGTATTTTTGACAGATTTTACGATTGACTTTATATGTAAGTCATCTTAAGGGTAAGTGTCACGGTCAACAGAGACACCTATATTGAAGAGAAATTATTAAATTACTCATCCACAAAAAAAAAATCGTTTAATTGATAGACTATAGCTTAATAGGATTTTAAAATCATCTCAGCTGAGTAAAACATACCTTATTATCATATTATAATTCTCCATTTGACAGATACTATTTCAAAATTTAATAAAGTATGAATATCCAATAAAAGCTGAAAAAAAATGAAAACTGAAAATTGATGTATTTAATATTGATAATGTTTGATATTTTTTCCAAAAATAAATAGTGCGTTTTGGTTGAGATGTAGTTTTTTAATGAAAAAATAGGAGTTTAAGCACGCCACTGGTTCCTTGTTCATTTTTTACGAACAAACTTTATTACAATATAATAATAAGGAATGCTTATCCCAACTGGGAAGATTTGAAATTTCTATTAATTAAACGTTTTTTTGTAAATAAGCAGCTTAATATTTTCTCTTAATTATAGATGTAGTCTGTAGACAGTGACTCTTGCCTTTAAAAGAGCATTTATCCATTCAAAATAATAGCTGACAAAAGAAGCCAAAAAAGGACATACAAATTACGTCGATACATAGATACAGGTGAATCTTTGATTCATTATCTAGAAATACAAAAGAAAAATTACTTTATTTAATATTCTTCATTCCTTGAATATTATTCATGGCATTGACCACACTAAATAGCTATAATTTATATTATTATTTGGTATGGTTATTTAAATACGAAAATATTTATACATTATCACAGATGTATTGATATTGTCGGGTCATATGGCTTAACGGTTAGCGTTGTTGGCTTTCGTGCCGGATATCACGGGTTCGAGTTCTAGTACGAACAGCATTTTTTCGATCGATTTCTGTTCGAAGTGATGTCTGAAAATTCCCTCCGATCCTTCAATAACTGGGCGTAGCGAGAGTGATTAGTTAACCACTAGTCCTGTCCTAGCCTTATCCTTCCATCCCTACTACTCTCTTTGGAAAAGAAAGGTTGAGCGACTGGCTAACTATCAGTTTTCGTATAAAATTTCTGTTGAAATACCTACATTAGAAGGCCATATGCTCCACATTGGGAGTGAACATGGTTTTAAAAACAATTGATGTTGATTTCTTATTTATATCAAGATGAAAAAATATCAAAGTATTTTAGCTCTACAAATATTATTTATATTTTATGGTCGATAGGTTTTTCGGTTGCGCCTTCATCAGAGCTGTGTATTAAAGTGTATAGTTGAATGTATTAAATATGATTTATAATATAATCAATCGTCAAAATTATGTGGTAAACATTACAAAATTAACATAATCTTTACTATACGCTAAATTACATGATATTTTTTCTTTCTGTTTCAGATTCAATTTTAAGATTACTGGACGGTGGTTGTGAAAGTGAATTTCATTAACGGGTATGCAGAACGCTAATAAATGTGCTGTACAATATAACTTCTTATGTCTTATTTGAAGACGTATGCGATCTTTTGTAAGGTTACAAGATTTGAAAAAAAAAATTAAATATTTAATATGAAATGAAACATTTCATTTTAGTATTTGAAACCTTTTAAGACTACACTTATCTAACTTTGTCCATGTTACAGCTGCGAAATCTCGTCATTGTTTATATTATTTATACAAATACAGAAGTTTAAGTTGAAGTTAACACTATTAAAATTCACATTCACTTTGACTAGTCAATGTAAGTGCATAATTCACTGACAAGCGCTAGATATAGTTGGAATGACAACACGAAGTTAAAATTTTTGAGGTTATGTGAAATTTTAGATGACCATTGCACAACATGTACGTAATTGCCCAAAAACAGCAGTGAAGAGTAGCTGGTAACACTACACGTGTGAACGTGTGATTATTTTTACTTTTGTGATTATAATTACGCCTGTGTTGTTAATGTACACAATGACTAATTAAAGTGTTCATTTGTTGAGTATATTTTAAATGGATTTACTGGAACATGTATTCATTGACTAGTTATTATATTAGTTCACTAATTGCATAAATGTCAAAAATGCACATATATGTGTGTATTACTTTAAAACATTTTTTATTTTGTTACTGTCTTACCAAGTTTTGAATATAGTTTAGCAAAATACAAACCCGATTTATGCTAGGAATATTTCTGTATATTTTTATATTCATTATTTTTATTTTAAGATTTTAGCATGACACGGCTCTAGCATATTTAGTAAAACCATCGGTGTGATAATAATTGCATAATTTATCTTAGTTTAACATGGCCATAGGCAATGAATTATTCATCGAGTCGATTTTGTACAAGATGTCAAACATAAAATCTTCAAACCGTTTGAAAGAATGTCACCTTGAAGATTTACAAAAAGCTATTTCCATTTATACGCAAGTACCACAATCCATTTTAAGAGCTTTTAATTGCCTGTTAATTTTGCTCTCAGACATAATTGCAAAGCAAAGTCTTGACTTGAATAGAAATTTAGAAACTGAACTCGCAAAAACTTTTAAACTTATTTTCGCCTTTTGTTTAGTAACCTATTATAAAAATCATTTCATTCTGCAATTCAGTGGATACCTTTTGCTTAGCTAACTTAACATTATTCTATGAATATCACATTTGACCATCTACTGAAAGTATTTGATGATGCAATAAGTAAAAAAAAAAACGATGGAACTTCGCTAAAAAGAATGTGCTTTTGCTCTGGTTATTATTACTTAATATTAAAATACTCAAGTTTCAATAAGTACTGCAATAATTAAAAGTTTTCATGAAGATAAAATTGAGCAAAATAATTCCTGACATTTGTATATTTTAATTATGGATATTCAAAAATTTTACATTTTAAAAAATTAACAGACCGAAAACGGCTTGTTAACCAAAGTATGCTTTGGAATAAAAAAAATTGAATGACTGATATAAACACGGTTCACATTGAACAACTCATAAAAATACTTTTTTTAGTATATAAAATTAAAACTCTTCACTTTCTTAATTATCTGCTAATATAACTACGCGCAAGTGTTTCGCCTCTTTGAGAAACATATTTTACTTATTTTATTGTTAACTTTATTCAAAGTTATTAAATTAAATTTTATATTAAAAACAGTTTTTCCTGGAATGTTTTTATATTCATAAAACTATCGAATTAAATGTTTATGTTGTATAAGTACTAATTTTTAACATAGTTTTTACTTCCTTTATTATTAAAAATAAACTGTTTGGTTAGCGTATACGAAACTTGTATTAATAATTAGGTTAAAAACCTTGATACGCAAAATTAAAGTTGATTAAATCGGTTCGGAAGTACCAACAGTATGGTATATAAACGATAAAACGGCAAATTAGCCAAATTATTTTTTAACAGACTGTGGAGGTAAAACGATTCTGTGAAATTTAAGCACACCCAGTTGTTAGTTTTAATAATTTCCTGAAAACATTAAAGCAGTAATTAGATTCTTAGGAGTAATAACTTTTTTATTTAGCACATAAAAAAGTTGCAAATGTTCTTGATTCGCCATCCCTTTATTGTGACAACTTATTTTATTATTTTTTTAGACCTTGAATGCAGATTGAAACAAAGATTGACTGTAAGACAGCACACTTCGTTCAATTCCAAAAAGGGTGGTCAGCATTGTGTTTTTCGGTTGCCGTGTTCACGGGTTTGATTCTCAGTTTAGAAAAAATCAAAAATTTATTTTTTAATCGATTTCCAATTTGTGGTGAAGTAAAGATCCCACCTATCCAATTCTTAATATGAATTATAGTGAAAACAATTAGCTAACTGCAACTTTTATTGTTATCCATTAGTTTTATCCTTACTCACTAAAACAAAACAAAAAATCTAAGTGACTGGATTAACAAAATTGTCTTTAAAAGCTTTCATATAAGATATTTAAAAAAAAAAAAAAATTGTTTTTTTCTTAGTATTCTTTCTACTTAGCCAACTATGTGGTCGAGTGTCAATGTCATTGGCTTGGAACACGGAGGTCACGGGTTCGAAGCCTTGCACGGACCGTTTTTATATATTGATTTTTCAATCTATATATATAAAAATCTCGTGTCACATGTTTGTCTCCAAACTCCTCCGTAACGGCTTGACGGAATTTTATGAAATTTTTTATATATATTTTTCAGATATAGCAATAGGTTGTAAAGTATATTTCATCCCACTAGGTGAAGGGTGTCCCTCTCCAGAATATTTTTTCAATATACCTGACATCCGTCGTTCGAATTTAAAACAATTGAAATGGACGTCTTTTTATGTTCGAAATTCAAATTTCCTAGCTTAGGACTGAAGCATCGTATTGAGAGAACTTTATTTGAAAATTTGCATCGCTACGAAGTTTTTTAAATAATCAAATACACTGATTCGATTTTTTGAAGCTATAATTATAGGGCTGGGCGAAGATTTTTTGGACCTGATTTGACAGATTTTGTTCATTGTCATTATTGATTCAATTATTGGAAGGTATGGTTATATTTTGCATCCGACCTTGAAAATCTTTTTAATTTCTTACATGCATAAGGAATATTCTAACGACAGTATGGATATTTTATAGAACTATATTTCGACTTTTATTTTAAAATCTTCTACTACGAAAAATAATTGTTAGCAAACTTGAACATTATTCCAAAAATTTAATAATTTACAATTTAAATACTGCAGGGCTGTCGATATACGCCAAGTGGTCTATTTTTGCTATTACGAAAAATGATTGTCAGCAAACATAAACATTATTCCAAAAATTAAATAATTTACAATTTAAATACTGCAGGACTGTCGATATACGCCAAGTGGTCTATTTTTGCTATTACGAAAAATGATTGTTAGCAAACTTAAACATTATTCCAAAAATTTAATAATTTACAATTTAAATACTGCAGGGCTGTCGATATACGCCAAGTGGTCTATTTTTGCTATTACGAAAAATGATTGTTAGCAAACTTAAACATTATTCCAAACATTAAATAATTTACAATTTAAATACTGCAGGGCTGTCGATATACGCCAAGTGGTCTATTTTTGCTATTACGAAAAATGATTGTTAGCAAACTTAAACATTATTCCAAACATTAAATAATTTACAATTTAAATACTGCAGGGCTGTCGATATACGCCAAGTGGTCTATTTTTGATATTACGAAAAATGATTGTTAGCAAACTTAAACATTATTCCAAAAATTTAATAATTTACAATTTAAATACTGCAGGACTGTCGATATACGCCAAGTGGTCTATTTTTGCTATTACGAAAAATGATTGTTAGCAAACTTAAACATTATTCAAAAAATTAAATAATTTACAATTTAAATACTGCAGGGCTGTCGATATACGCCAAGTGGTCTATTTTTGCTATTACGAAAAATGATTGTTAGCAAACTTAAACATTATTCAAAAAATTAAATAATTTACAATTTACATACTGCAGGGCTGTCGATATACGCCAAGTGGTCTATTTTTGCTATTACGAAAAATGATTGTTAGCAAACTTAAACATTATTCCAAACATTAAATAATTTACAATTTAAATACTGCAGGGCTGTCGATATACGCCAAGTGGTCTATTTTTGATATGACGAAAAATGATTGTTAGCAAACTTAAACATTATTCCAAAAATTTAATAATTTACAATTTAAATACTGCAGGGCTGTCGATATACGCCAAGTGGTCTATTTTTGCTATTACGAAAAATGATTGTTAGCAAACTTAAACATTATTCAAAAAATTAAATAATTTACAATTTAAATACTGCAGGGCTGTCGATATACGCCAAGTGGTCTATTTTTGCTATTACGAAAAATGATTGTTAGCAAACTTAAACATTATTCAAAAAATTAAATAATTTACAATTTACATACTGCAGGGCTGTCGATATACGCCAAGTGGTCTATTTTTGCTATTACGAAAAATGATTGTTAGCAAACTTAAACATTATTCCAAAAATTAAATAATTTACAATTTAAATACTGCAGGGCTGTCGATATACGCCAAGTGGTCTATTTTTGCTATTACGAAAAATGATTGTTAGCAAACTTAAACATTATTCCAAACATTAAATAATTTACAATTTAAATTCTGCAGGGCTGTCGATATACGCCAAGTGGTCTATTTTTGCTATTACGAAAAATGATTGTTAGCAAACTTAAACATTGTTCCAAAAATTAAATAATTTACAATTTAAATACTGCAGGGCTGTCGATATACGCCAAGTGGTCTATTTTTGCTATTACGAAAAATGATTGTTAGCAAACTTAAACATTATTTCAAAAATTAAATAATATACAATTTAAATACTGTAGGGCTGTCGATATACGCCAAGTGGTCTATTTTTGCTATTACGAAAAATGATTGTTAGCAAACTTAAACATTATTCCAAAAATTAAATAATTTACAATTTAAATACTGCAGAGCTGTCGATATACGCCAAGTGGTCTATTTTTGCTATTACGAAAAATGATTGTTAGCAAACTTAAACATTATTCCAAAAAATAAATAATTTACAATTTAAATACTGCAGGGCTGTCTATATATGCCTCGACGTCTATTTATGTTACTACGAAAAATGATTGTTAGCAAACTTAAACATTATTCCAAAAATTAAATAATTTACAATTTAAATACTGCAGGGCTGTCGATATGTGCCCAGAGGTCGATTTCTGCTACTACGAAAAATGATTGTTAGCAATCTTAAACTATATTCCAAAAATTAAATAATTTACAATTTAAATACTGCAGGGCTGTCGATATACGCCAAGTGGTCGATTTCTGCTACTACGAAATATATTTGTTAGCAAACTTAAAACAATTCAAATATTTAAAAAATATATTATTTACAATTTAAATACTGCAGGACTGTCGATATATCCCGAGATCTTTTTCTTTTTCTTCGAAATATATTTGTTAGCAAATTTAAACATTTCAATTATTCTAAAAATTATCTCTATCTCTAGAGATAACCGATTTTTATGATTTTTTAATGTATATTTGTTAGATAGTAGTATAGGTTTTTAAGTATATTTCATCCCCCTAGGTGAAGGATGTCCCTATCCAGAATTTGTTTTCAATATTTTTGACGTCCGTCGTTCGTATTTCAAACAGAACGAAATTATTTATGTTGTTGTCCAAAATAAGCAAGTTGCTTATGACTGTATAGTTACGTTTGATACGAGCCATGGTTACGTCAAACAGTCAAAGGGTATTTATTGTAAACAATTATCAAGTGAATTTGTAATAGTTGTCACAAAGCATTTCTTTCGCTGTCAAACAATTATGCCACCTAAACGACTAGCTATTAGTTGATCTAGACCTCAAGCAAGCAAGAAAACGGCATCGCGAGCTTCAGAAACAGACGAGAAAGTTAGGAAAACGTTCGAGCTTGCACTGCTCAAGCCCGATCGTCTGATACAATGATATGCAAACAACCCTTTTGACCGTGATTTGCAACGAGAAACACAATTTGATGTCGACAAATTGGGTACATTCGTTCAAATAAATCTTCCGAAATTGGTCCCAGAACAACGCATGACAGCGTATGACAGAATTATGCATGCAATCAATCACAAGCGAAAACGTTGGATCTGAAACAATATTGCATTGGCAATCGCTTCGTCTGCAATTGCAGCAAATCTTTTGGATGGTGGTCAAATAGAGCATTCAGCAAAGAAATTGCCTTTGAACACCAACATGCAATATCAAAAAAGTCCTGAATGGGTGAAGTACTTTAATCATATTAACTCATTAAATGGGACGAATTTACTATGGCGCACAAAAAGGCATGCTACCGCACGTTTTAACACTGAAAATTGGCGTACTATCATTCTTCTCCGAAATATAAATCCACCACGACTCTGCAATGGTACCAGGCTTTCAGTGAAAAATTAATGAACAATATCATCTAACCTACAATTTTAAATGGAAAATTTAAAGTATACGATGTACTGTTTCCATGCATCCCAATAATTCCGGCTGATAGGCCATTAGAATTAAATTGTTTGCAGTTTCCGGTGCGACTCGCATTTGGACAATCGCTACAAGGGTGTGGACTAAATTTTAAAAACCATGCTTCTCATATGGACAGCTGTATCTGGCCTGCTCACGCGTTGAAAAACCTTAAGATCTATTCATATACGCACCAGACAAAAAAACAATATATATCCAAAGGCACTTCAACAAACAAAATTAAAACACAAACACTTTATTTCTTTGAGTGGC